>RJWJ010035808.1:0-16445 GCA_004363605.1 Indri indri
CTCTCAACCCTGGCGTGATGCAGTGGAAGCTCTTTGCCGTGATCATCAGCCCCTCCATCCTCTCCTGCGTGGCCCCATCTCCCAGTCAGGTTGATGTGACCTTCAACACCAGATGGATAATGCCCTAGGCGGGAAGAAGGGATGCGCTGGGAGAGTAGCTTTCAATAAGCGTTATCCCCTCCTGATTTATATGGAGGGAGAGCACTGCTGATGTGCACTCTTGCTCATAGATTATCTTCCGGCTGCAGTCAGCCCGACAGGGGAGGGGTGCGCAGGGCCGCTTGCCACCCTATCTGTCACATTGCCGGAGGCGGCGGCAATGCCGCCTCTTCCTGGAGAAACTTTCTACTCCATCAACCACAAAAGTAATATTGCAGGTGCATGTTCATGGATCTCTCCAGCAAACTCCATCTTCAGGCTCAGTCCTTGGATCAAGGGTGCAGAAAAATGAGGAAATGAGACCTCCAGGCCCAGGCAGCACTTCCCAGCTCAGGCTGATGAGAAGACAGCGGATACAAGGGCCCCTCAGGGAGAAAGGACCAAGGGCGAGGAGTCAGGAAATGGGGCCAGACAGGTCTAGACTGGAGTCCTTAGCTATTCTCATAGTACTGCTCCTTCGTGGACTAAGATCTGTGAGCCCAGGCGTGTTGCTTCATAACCTGGTGTCGGGGGATGACTTGTGTCCCCCCAGACTTCATATGTTGAAGTCCTAACCCCAAGTACCCTGGAATGTGACTTTGTTTAGAGATAGGGCCTGTAAAGAGGTGATTGAGTTAAAGCGAAGCCATCAGGGTTGGCCCTAATGCAATATTACTGGTCCCCTTTTACGAAGAGAAAGAATTTGGACACACAGAGTCGGTGAGCGCCCGGACACAGAGGGAAGACCAGGTCAGGACGCGGTGAGAAGGCAGCCACCTGCAGGCCAAGGAGAGAGGCCACAGGAGAAATCCAACCTGCAAGCACCTTAATTTTGGATTTGCAGCCCCCAGAACTGTGAGAAAGTACATTTCTGATGTTTAAGCCACCCAACCTGTGGTATTTTTGCAACAGCAGCCCTAGCAAACTAGTACACCAATCATGAAGACCAAATTTTCTCAAGGTAGTTGAGACTTAGATAAATTAAAAATTTTAAATCTACTTACGAAGTAAGCACGGGACAAAGAAGAAAGAGGCTGATGCTCACTGGATTGGGGGCGGGACAGTGAAAGACAGTTGCTTTGCAGGGTCCCTGCCTAAATGCAGTGGAGTCAAGTTGAGAACTTCCCTAATGCCCCTTCCTTGCCAGGGTGATGCGAATGTGTTCATTTTTTAAACAAATAAATATGGAGTAAATTCTTATTACGTGCCAAGCACTGCTTAGCTGCCAAGGTTGCAAAGATCAATAAAATATTCTCCACGGTCTAGTGAGAGAAATGTTAAATTTTATTGTTAGCATTTGTTTACATGCCCGCGTGCTGTAATTAGATAGTCTTGTATTTCTTTTACATTGTTATCTTCTCCTTAACCCATACTCAATCACCAAAAATTGCAATAGCTCTATTTGGGCATGTCCAATGCATGCCAAGCCCAGGAATGTGTTTCAGGGTTTGGTACTTGGCCCTGCCCCGTCGTATATTTAATTTAAACAATGACCTGAGAAAGGATCTGGAGTGCATCCTCATGCTTTCTATGGGCCATATAAAGCTGACAAAAATAGGTAACACCTAGGGAGATAGAATCAGGATTCAAAAGATCTTGATCTCTGGGAAAAAAAAAAAACAACAATCCAAGAGCCATATGATGACATTGACTCAGGATTATGTTCTGCATTTAGGAAAAGAACCACCTGCCTAAGCCTGTGCTGCGGTGGGAACAGCAGGGCCTGGCTTGTCGGCGTGAGGACAAACGGGGATCGTTAGCTGCCGCACATCCATTCCTCCCCCTCTTGCACAAGCCATTGGCTGCACTCTGCTCCCTGCATTTCTCTGCTTGTTCTGTGCTGTGCTGCGGGATCTTCCTGACTGTGACCTCGGTCCTCCCTCCCTGTGGTGTTCAGTTTCTTCCAGCCACCCTCCCTTAGATGACAAAGAGCCCCACCTGACCACGCCGTGTGGTCCCAGTTGAAAGCATCCATACCAGGTTTACCTGGTCCCTAGAAGAGGGCATTGAGGATAGCGAAGGAGTGAAAATCACAGGCGTGTCTAAATAAACAGAGAGCGAACAGTCGTAAAGAGACAAGACTTATTTGGGTCAATAGAGCCAACTTCAAAGGAACTCGGAGCACCATCTTGAGTGTGCGAACTATATGCATTCTGGGAAGCAGCCCCAACAGGTGAGAGTTATAGGAAACCAAAGCTGAGATTCGATTTAAGAAGAAACATGTTCAAAACTGTATTTGATTATCTTGCAAGGTACTGAGCTCTCTGTTATTGGAAGTGTTTGAGTGGAAGCTGCAGGACCATCTGCAGGGTCCTTCAGAGTGGATTCTGGCATTGGGTAGGAGGTAGTTCTGAATGACCTCTAATGTTGCTTCTAAATTTAAGACTGTCTTCTTCTAACCTAGCTGCACTGTGTTTTATTTGGAGCTAGACTGGAGAGGAAAGTGCAAGCTCCTATATATGGACTCATTTTGCCACCTTTTTAGAGAACGACTGAAATTTATACTTAGCTCCTCCACAGCTGCTGGGGAGGGAATTCAGCTCCTGCTGAAGAAAAAGAAGGGAGCTCAGCTGTCTTTGACTCATCACCCTCTTACGTTGCCAAGGTCACGGTTACCTTGCAATTAGCACTTACCTTCAAAGAAAAGCAAACTCATGGTCTTGCCATGCTGGGCAGAACTCTTGGTGGGCAGAAAAAGGGCCAAGACTTTGAAATGGTTGGAATTCATGTGAATTAAGGTAACCTTTGATCTTCATGGGCGAGTCTAGCATCTCTCTCACTCTTGCTCCTTCCAGCTGCTTGGAGCCGAGTCCTTGAGGACAGGTCCCTTGGACTCGTGTGCTGGTCTCTTAAACACCAAATAAATGCACACTACCAGGAGGAGGGTATGAAATCATGCTCTGTGTTAAGCTGCATGTTTTAGCAGAAGGATCTGGAGACCTTTTCACTGTGGCCCATGTCACTGCAAACAGGGTGGTGGCCTCCTCTTTCTCCACTCTGAGGCCCTTGTGTGTGGATGCAAGTTTGCTGAGGGGTGGGAGAGCTCTGGGCGGGGAGCCAGGGGCCCTGAGCACCAGCTCCAGGAGAGATGTGTCTTCAACCCCACTCGGTGTCTCCTGCCTTAGCTTCACCCCTGGGCTTATTCATAGCTCAGGTGTGACACTTGTCTTCTAGCCTGCCCTTGCCCCTCCTTTCATAGTCCTATAGAACATCTTTGGGCTTCAGTTTCTTTATCTATAAAATGCGGGAAAAATAATAACTTCCCTACCTCAAGGTTATCTATCACTAGACCATGGTTATCAGTGTGTACAATTTCACCAGTCTAAAAAGATTCATGATTTTAAAATATTTTTTCTAAATAATGGCAACTAATATTGAGTTATAATATATTGCCAGGCACTAGGCCAAATGGATTAGAGAATGCCTAACTTAACTTCTCAAAAATCCCTATTTTTATAGGGATTATTATTACCTCTCATTACAGATGAAGAAACTGCAGCACAGAGAGGTCAAGTACATTTCCCCAGGTCACACAGCTAACAAGCAGCAGGGCTGAGTTTCGATCCACACTCTCTGCTGCCCAAGGTGAGTGCAGGCCAAGATTTTAAGGAACAAAAACTGGTTGTAGCCAGGTCCAGTCCTCTTCTTATTCTTCTGGCTCACTGTTGCCTCTAAGTTGCCAAAAAGATCCCGCTGCTGTTTTTGATTGAAACAGCTCCTCCCCCAAGTCTCTGTGATCTTGGCAAGGGTGCCAGACTGAAAGCTACAAAGCGCCCTGCCGTCACATGCTGCTCCTCATCTGTGACAGTTTCAGGAATCAGCGGGACCCACACCTGTCTCTTTCCTTTTAAAGCAGTTAGCAGGAAAGTGGCAAATGTCCCCATCCCCACTCCCCGTGCTGGTGGGGGCTTGTTTTCCCATCCGTGTGTTTTGAGATATCAGAACCCCAAGGACGTTCCAGCACCTTCCGACTGCATTCCACAGGCAGAGGGTGGGACGGGGAGGTGCCGGGAGAGGGAGGAGAAAAGACTGTCCTCACCGCAGCTTAATGTCTGTGCCCCGAGAGGGTGAGTGTCACCGTAATGGCAGCGTCCTCATGACCCAGCAGGTGCCAGCCTCCGGCCCCCACATTTCCTGCTGTCTCGGGACCCCCATACTCTAGGTGACCTCAACAGGCCTTGGGTGGGGTGTGGGGAACCAGGACTAGTTTTATGTTTATTACGTCTCCCCTCAGCCCTTGCCTTTTCATGCTTTCTAAAGCCCTCCAGCCCCAGTCAGAGGCTTTCGGGTTAGGTGAACTCTAAACAGTACAGGGAGCCATCTACACTCACTGTCCTCTCATCTGGAGTCATTTTGACAGTGGAGAAGACGCCATCCAGTGGTGGTCAGGCTGGGAATGTGAACAGGTGGTGGATGGTGCTTGCTTTGGGTCCGTAGAAGACACCAGAACTTCTGGGCTGGGTATTACAGGGAGCTTCTCACATGCTGGAACCAGAGAGCTGGGGCTCAGGGTGCCCAGTGACGACAGACACATCAATCTCAGGTGGGCATGACAGTGTTTGAATTGCCAATCACAGGGCAGGTGTCAGAGACAGAAAAGAAGGCTTGTTTTCATGTGAGGACCTGGGAGGGAAGACCCTCCGTCTCCTCACCTCCTCAACCAGCCAAATGGAAAATGTCCTGAATTACTGGCATCCTCAATTAACCTTGAATGATAGTTAGGAGTTGAGTTTTATAGCATTTTTAAACTATGCTATTTGACCCCCTTAAATGAAAATATTCTCATCTCTGAGAAGGCCTCACATCATCTCCTCTTCACACTGCGCCCTGTACCCTGCACTCACTGATCTACTCTCCTTCTTTGAAACTCGCTCCTGATATCCAGCCAACCCGCCCCACAACCTGTAGCCTACACTTGTCTTCCTAAGACGCTGCTCTCTTCCTCAAACACCCTCTATGGTTCCCCACTGCTTTCAGCTTCAGGGTTTTTGCCTTCCGGGCCCCTCCTATCTTTCCAAATTGATCGTCTGTGACTTTGCTACAGGAATGTTTTGTTTTAATTCCTGCATGTGTGTGCAGGGAGGGCGGATGGGTGTCTGGAAAAGGCTTCAGAGAGGACTTGGTTTTGGAGAAGATGTGGAAAGACGGGCAGAATCCACCTTGTGCAGGGGAGTGGGAGTCATCCGTGCTGGTCCCGGCAGGAGGGAGCACCAGCTGCAGGAAAGCGAGGAGACGGGCTGCTTGCCTGCATGGGGGACGGTGGTCGCTCAGGGCAGCCCTTGCAGCTCCGTCTCTACAGGAACCCACAAGTGCTCTCACATTAATGTGTGAGTAAATCCCACCGGGGTGGGAGAAGGAGAAAGGGCGGAGGACAGGAAAGAACATCAAACTCTCTGGGAAATGGTTTGTGCGGTTAAAAAAAAAAAAAAAACAAAACTATACCTGTAGATTTCTTGAAAAGAATTGAATGTAAAACCAGACGGAATATCTTCTTACCCGGCGGAGGTCAGCAGGGAAGGAATCAGAAAGCCTTACAGGGGCTTGGATTATAACAGGCTGAGAAATACTGCAAGTTAGCCAGAAAAAAGCCCGATGATAGGATTAACTATTTGGACAGGTTGAGTTCAAATCTCACTTCCTACTTACTCTCCGAATATTATAATTTTTCAGCTGTGACCTTGGAAAGGCTACTCAGACTTTCACCATTGTTTACTTATTCATATGTGTGTGTTGGTTTGAATCTGTGTGATGGAAAAACAATAGACCCACTTCTTAGGGTTGCTGTGATAATGCTATAAAGCACTTGGTATACATTTTTGGCACACGGTAAGTGCTCAATGCATCAATAAATCTTCGGTGATGGCATCACCTTATTAATATTGATTGAATCAACTTTCAAACAGAAGTGACACCTTATGGTTTGGATCTGCCTCTGGATGTGTTCGCTTCCCGTTCTGCTGTGTTCGCCACTGCCTGCGAGGAGTCCGGTCCCCTCCCCCATCCTCTGCAGTTTCTTTCTGTGCTTGTCAATTGCCTTTAAACTATTCTGTCAAGAAGTAGATGAGAAATAACTTCCAGGAAAAGAGAAAGGCACGATGCCCTGTACCTTCGAGTATCCCAGCCTGCCCTCCTCTAGCAACTGGGTCGCATATGCCTCGGATCTTAACTGTAGGATGACATTTCAGTGCTACTCAGAGAAACATACCGCGGGCCCTTGGTTTGCTTGCTCTACGTGGCAGCCCACCAGCACAGCGGGAGAGCAGCCCCCAGGAATACAGCTTTAGGAATTAAAATGGAAAGGGCTGGAAGAACATGTAAAAAAGACAAAGCACCATCAAAGTCACAGCATTTCTGACATCACTTTACACCATCAGAGGCTGATTTGGGTTTGATAAAGTGGTCGTCTTTGAGTCCCTCTGACCCCAAAGGGCAGCAGTCTCTCTGGCCCTCTGGGTGCTCAGAGCCCTCCGAGAAGCCGTAACCGCCTGTGCTCCCTGAGAAGGGCTGTGACTTGCCTCTCAATCCCAAGCCCTCGCTCCTCGGATCAATATCCAGGCCTGTCGGCTAATGACCTTTCCGTCCCCCTCACTGAATGCATCACTCAGCAGGCTGTGCGGAGGTGGGGGGCGGTGGGAGCCCCCTCATTCCCTCACTGGACACTGACTAATCACCACCATTAGGCCCACAGTCGCGTGTGACAGGGGAACGCAGAGAGGCCCCGACTCCTGTTTAATGGAGGCAGCTCCTGGGGCTGAAGTAGCTCCAGGGAAGCCAAGGACCTCGCCCACTCGGCCACCACCTCGCCCTGCGCTCACAGCAACCTTTCCCAGTGCCAGTCAGAAAGGGTCCTGGGAGCCTAATGGATAGGAAGGGCCACATATGTACAAAGTAGAGGAAAAGTCAATAAACATGCCGCCCTCACGTGCAAGTCCCGGGCCATTTATAAACCCTTTGACAGATGCGTTCTCAGTCTTTTCAACAATTCTGCAAGGTGGGTGTCTCATGACCACCCCCTCACAGATGGGGCAATAGCGACTCAGAGAGAAACCACGCACAGAAATGTGCTGCCGTTCCCCATGGCAAAGCTCTTCCAGTGTCTGGTTGGAGGGGCTCTATTCCCAAAGGCTGCCAGCCGGCTGGCTTCTTGAAGCTCAAAATGACACCATCGGTGAATTGATGTAACCGTTGCCCTGCTCCTTTTGTGTTTTGCCCCAGGCGAGCTCTGCAGTTAAATTGTTCAAGGGAATCAAATGGTTAGACCTTGGCAGGTTTGCAGACATAGCAGAGGGCACCTTTACCTGCGGAGGTTAACTCTCGAACCCTCAGCTACTCACTCGAGCTGAAAACCTCAGTGTAGCCAAATCGTATTTCTGTCACAAAACGGATCTAATTTTGAAGACGTTTGAGCCGCCCCCTCTATTCTTGGCGTCAACCTGTTACTGTAATTTAATTATGAAGGGAGAAAATTAGGGGCTAAGATTCAGAGAGGAAAGAAAGTGTCTCCCAAGAGCAGCTCCACGCAGGGAAATTTCCTGCAGGACACCTGCCGATGCCCACCAGCTCTCTGAGGCCACACTTGCCACGTATCCTCAGGCATCTCCACCCACGTGCCCAATGCAAACACATCTGGACCCCTGCATGGCCAAGACGGCCCTGACAAACCCCAGATGGATCTCTTCCGTCATCCACATCATCAACTCTCTTCTTGTTTGAGAATCTTTGTTATCGGGGGGGATGCAAGAGGCAGAGAGAGCCCAGCTGGGATTGTGGGTCCAGGTGCAGTTTTCTGTTCTGGCTGTTAGAAAAATCCTATTTTGACTTGAAACCTACCTAAATTTCTCTGGAATTGATCGTGAGAGAGCACATATGAAACCCCACCAAGCCATTCTTAAGGAGCCATTCTTCTCATTACCGCCTTCTTTGAGGCAGCCGGGCTGACCAAGGCGCCATGCTCCAGGCCCTCTGCTCCTCAGCTCTGAAATTAGCCAGCGTTCCCTTTCTGCCTTCTTCATGAACCACCCGCTGTTCTCCAAAGTGCTAGGTGACAGCTGTGCACACCCAGGAAAATGGATTTCCGGCCTCGTTGTGATATTGCTCTAGCAGGATGTGGGCCACAGTCCGTGGCGTCGGGGTGCGTGGGATTTGACAATATGCATCCTGACCAATGGAGTCAGCCCCTGCCCATGCCGAGCCTTTTTTCTCATGTATTCTTGTGCGTTGTTGTTGCTCCCAATTTCAAGTGACTGTGTGGTTGTTTTTATGTGCATTATGAAAAGGACAGGAAAGAAAAAGGGGACAGAAAAATAATGAGAGAAAGCCAGACGAATCATTCATAGCAGACAGACCTCACATAATCGCCAGGCAGGAAACACTTTCAACAAAAGGCATGTACCTAAGGGTGAATTCATCTGTTGGTAACTTTATTCATTCATGTATGCATTCGAGTAATCAACAAATATTCACTGGCCACCTTCCTGGTGCCAGGCACTGTGCTGGGTCTAGGGGGATACGACAGACGATGATGGTTCTCGTCAAGCTTACCATCTTGTGGGAGATGCAGACACACAGCTGGAAGTGAGTGTCATATGTGTTGAATGCCACGATAGAGAAGTCCAAGAACTCTGCTACTGCATGGAGAGGACCAGGAAAAGCTTCCACAAGGGAACCAGGACTAAACTGAAGTAAGAAAGAGGAGAGTGTGTGTATGTGCCTGCGTGTGTGCTTGTGCTTGTGTGTGGGTGTGGATGTGTGCGCACAGGTGAACATCCATGTGCATCCTCCTGCTGGAGGTGGGAGCTACAGAAAAGGAGTAAGAAATGGTCTGTGTGGAGGCTGGACACAAAGAGTATCTGTAGAAAGGCGATAAGAAAGGAGATAAGCAATGACCATATCATGCAATTCTTTGTAAGCTATGACTCTTTAGGACAGGGAGCAAACTGAGAACATGGAAGTGGCTAAGATCACCAGGAAGAGTAGTTAAAATGGGAGGGAAAATAGGCTAGCCCAGTTCAAAGGACTGAGTCACACCAGTAACCGGAAGCTCATCGGGGAGGTGCCCACACAGGCGGCTGGAGAAGAGCACCCCAAGGTTAATGATATGCCATTTTACTGGGCATTTACTCTCTGGCAGGCACCATGTATGTGGCACTTCCTTTGATCCACACTCAATTCGAGGAGATAGGTGTCATTGTCATCCTTATTTTATAAATGAGGAAACTGAGGCGCAGGGAGGTTAAGTAACTTCCCAAGGTCACACAGCTGGCGATTGGCAGAGCCAGGCTCCACACCAGGGGAGTGTGGAGTGAGACTTTACAGTGCAAAGAATAGTCACAGTGTCATGAAACACCAGTGAAAGAGGGCCCTGGAAACACCTCTCTCATTTCAAAATGAAGAAACCGAAGACCACATTGAATCTCAGAAGATGATCTAAAAAGGAACCTCTCCTCTCTCAGGTGCTTCCCCACCTGGGGTTGTAAACGAAAGGGTAACCAGATGTTCTAGAACCCACAAAAACAGTCTTTAAGGAAAATGTTTGCTACTGTCCGAGAGCTGGTTCAAACCCCTAGACCAGGAAACCAGCCAGCAGATCCAATCCCTGCCCTCACAAATACCCGCTCACTCTGCCCTGAGGCTGGGGTCCCTTAAGCAATTACTCCATCAACTCTGCGCTTGATTATTTTCTACCTACTTGTAGGTTGGATTCTAATTCATCTCACATCATTTTACATGTCTGCATTTTGTCTCCTCCCAAGATGGTTGGCCCTTCAAGAGCTTGGGAAACATTTTCTCAGGGGGTTTTCATGTTTCTAGGGTCTCACATAAAGCTCTGTTGCAGTAGGCACTTAATAAGAGTTTCCTGAATGAATGAAGGGCCCATCCACCTTAGAGGGACAATCACGGATGATTTCATCTCATTCCCTCCAAAAAAAATACAGCGGCTTTTGGACCAGATCCTTGCAAAGGAGTGGCGGCTGCTCAGTAAGGCAGCACCAAAATGGGAGAGGGGAAGTGAGAACTCAGCCTCTCCGAAAAAGATGACAGGAGATGGAGGGTCAGGGTCCCACTGCCTGGCCGAGGCCCAACACAGCCTCCCAGCTAGACAGCTATGCCCTGTGAGTCATTCTCTGCCCAATCAGGAGCATCGCCTATAATTGGGCTTCACATTTATCGAACAAAGAGCATCCAGTGATGTCTGCATCCTCCTCTAGAATGGTAGAGACATTTACTCTGGGCTTTTCTAAATTAGCTGAGAGATGTACACAAGACTGCCTACTGGTAGACAGCTTCATAACGGTTAGAGAGCCTGCCAAGGGAAGGCTTCTTTTCAAAGTAACTTGCAAATTAGGGCACAGTAATGGCTCAATAGTCACCTGCTTCAGATGGCTGCCTGTAGCCAAGTGACGGTGAGCCAAATCCCTGGCAGTCGTTAGGAGTTACTGCTCTAACACACAGGCTACAAGAGGTTCTCCTGCGAGGGTGTTATGTAAAGGGAAGACAGCCCTGTTCTCTGCTCTCATGAGATGTGATCAAGAGCAGAGGTTTCTGCCTTTTTCTCCATATGGAAATGCCAGCCTGAGGGTTGGCCTGAAGATATGTATAAAAATCCATACACCCTTTGGTTCTTGCCCTGCCGTGTGTTCTCAAGTGACCTGTTTAGATTCTCCAGGAAAACTAAGAGGAGAACATCAGACCTACTTTGTACCTGGTTGATACCTTTGACAATTTTCCAGATCCACAAACGTGTGAGCTCCTTGGAAGGAGGTAGCGTATACGTGGAGACAGGGAGGAAGCAGTAGTTCATATCTGACAGCCTGAAAATGACTATCAGATCTGCAAAGTAGCTGGTCCACTAAGGAACATCCTATCCTGATGCCCTTTCTTCTCCTCCTTCTCATACGCTGCCCTTATAGGAACGAGCCACGGCCTCCCTCCCCTTGTTTCCTGAAAGTAGAGTTCAGTGCCAGGAGATTTTCCTCTAATATCAGAATGCATCATAAGCATCAGATGAAAAGGAAGCTGGGAGAACACACGACTCCAGGAACCTGCTAGCTAACCCCTCAATCACATGCCTCTCTGTTGCATCCCCGGCATTTGGGGTTCTGTGCAGTGCAGGCCTTGGGGTGCCCACACGGTGGTCCACTCTTCCTTCCCCTTTTCATTCATTCCTCTGACTGGCTTATGGCCCATAGCATTTTAATGCTACAAGAGGAAATTTACAGAATTTTTAAAAAAAATCTACTTAATAGCGGTCTCCTCTTGGAGATGTAAATATTCATAAACACATCAACTCTTCCAGACTCATCACAAATAGAACTGCCAATGACACCCCTGCTGCCTTAGGCGTTGTTCTAATAAGTTAGGAGCAGGGGAGTGGAAGGGGATATTTTTAACTTTAGAATTTTTTTTCAAAAGCCATTTTAAAGTGCCCCGCTGGGAAGTAGCTGGAAAGAAGCTGTTTTCTGGAAACTGAGAATGCTTCAAACAGAGCTGTAGGTCAGGTCTGAAATGGTGATTGAGACAAGGTGATCGTATCCTGCATTTCCATAACACAGACCTCACGCAGGAAGCTCAGGATAACAAAACCCGAACACAGCATCACGTGGCCCAGTGTGGAAACGTGTGTCACCTTCTCAGCGGACGGGGCTGCCTCAGCCTGAGCAGAACATGCCACTTTTAGGGGAAACCCTGGAGGGTTGACGGGACCAGATAGAGCCATGAGTGTTCCTCTGAGTTGATGCTCACAGTCATTGGGGGATTTCTTTACAGAGATGCAGCTATTAATGCTATGGCTTCTCAACTGATGTAGCCACAATTGCATTATCCAGGCATAAGTCTTTGATAAATATGTTTCTTTGATTCGGTTGTTATTTATTATTCAATAACTGTCCCATTAAACTTAAATTAATGGGGTATTTGGGATCCATCCCTGAATGCTTCTTCCACTTGTTTTTGTCAAGGGAGTTCTGCCAGATTTTTAATAACAACACCCAGCTTGGGGATGCCACTGCAGTCTACTTGGAGTTTCAGTTGGGGTCCCCGTCTTGCGTCGCTCACGGCTACTCACAGATAGAAGGGCGACCGCTGGCCCTGGATCACTGGCCATCCATCACCTCCGCTCTTCTCCGCCCTGTCTCACCTCTCGGCCCCTCCCTCCAAGCCCACTCCTCGGGGAGCGGCTTGAAAGATTACAGCTTGGATGCAGACAGGGTGGAAAAACGAGAGGGGATTAGAGAGAAAATAGATTCATGAGAAGACAGATAACAGAGTTGTTGGGGCTCTGTTAATTAAAAAGCAGCAATTTGTCTGAATTCTGAATGTGAAGAATCCCCTGGGAGACATTAGCTAGGCTTCCTCTGAGAACCAGACATGCTCGATTTCTACGTTGTGATATCTACGGCCAGGGGGCAGCAAGGGGGTTTCTGTCCTGTTTGTCCTTGCTCAGAAACCTGACAATCTTTGGAGGGCCAAAGTCGCAGCGGCCGCTGCCCTCTCGCCCCACCCGTGCTGCCTGGGCACTCTCATAAGGCTGGAGGCCCCTGGCTTCTAGGAGAGGTTCAGCTCGTCTCTTCTCCAGACAGAATGCCCTGCCTTCTCCGTAAAGGATACTAACTGCTCTACTAATATTTACTGAGAACTTATTCTAGGCCAGGCACTGGCACAGGAGCTTTGCATAATTAACTCATTTTAATTTTTACAACAATCCTATGAGGCAAATACTCTTATTATCCCCACCTTATCAGGGAAGAAACTGAGACATAGAGATATGTATTAACTCGATTGACTAATAACTGAAAAAATTAAGTTTCAAACACAAGCAGAATGACTAGAGAGCAGCTCTTTTTAACCATTGTTACCCATCACAAGGACTATTTACTGTATTATGAGAGATTTCTAAAACCGCATAGAAGAATGCAGCCCACACATCATACCACTTAGCGCCAGAGACTGCACACTCTAAACACACAGAGAGCGCCTGCTGGATAAAGAGCAGTGCTCAGTTTATTGCAGGTTAATTAATCTCGTGACTTTGTGTTGCCTAGAGAAGAAATAAAAGTCCCCCTTTGTCTGTGACATTTACTTATTTAATAAAAAAAACAACAAATGGGTTTTTGTGGGCTCTTGGTTCCTACCAACAAAATACCCCAGAACAAAGAAATATACAGGACTAGGAGGCAAAGCTGAGACCAAGGAACACTTTGCTGTCATGTCCCAGGGGACACTGTCTTTCAAGATTAAAGTATAGAACTCTGTCTCGGGGTTACTCTAGGCCATGACTCTTTGAAGATGTTCAGAACATGTTTCCCAGGATGCCCCGGCATACATAATGTACCTTTTGACCATAAAGTGGCAAATTAGCTAGTACCATTAATAAACCCAATAGGTTTGAAAGTCCAGATGATCGTATTTTACAGAAGCTTAATCATAGATAAATGTTTCCCATTGATTCAGGATGAATAGCTTCATTGAGCATTACTGTTTACGTAAGAATGTTTATTGAAAACCTGCTATGGGACAGACTTTACTGTGAGAACTAAGGATACAACAGTGAACAGCACACACAGAAATTCCTGCCCTTGTGGGACTTACAATCTGGTGGTTTTCCTTCAAATATGGAGCTTCCTGTGAGCATAACATTGGATTCTATGTGATTTTCAAATTTTAAGACTATCCATTGAATGGAACAGAACTTACACATAGGCAAGGGAAGCCTATAGCCATAATTTGGGCATGGCCTCTTCAGGTCATTTGCTATTGCTTTAGAAGACTCGGTAGTAAGTGAAATTGTCATCAGGGGAGATAAAGGTCTGGACCCCAAGCAAGCCGTGTCTCATCCTGGGCAGTGGAGTGAACCTTGGACTTGGAGTCAGAAGATCTGGGCTTGTCTGGCCTCCCACACGCTAATCATATGACCTTTAGCAACCAACTTGACTTCTATGACCCTCAGTGTCCTTATCGGTAAAACAAGGGAGAATAATACCCATTGCACCTATCTGAACGTGTTAAAAGCCCAAAGCAAAACGAAACAAAATAGAAATGGATTGTGGATGAGAAAATCCTTGAATCCATGAAATTGCATGTAAATGTGAAGTGTCAATAACATAATGTGTGTGTAAATTGTGATAGATACAGGCAATTTTGTAATCTGCGCTGCTATCCTGTCAAAGTGCAGCCCACCCTCCTAGAAGCTGGTTTCACTTTTGTCCTTTGCTTTCCCGCTGTGAGAGCTTTTTGATGTGTCAGCTCAGCTGGGCTGCAGATATCCCCCACAATCCCCCTTTCAGTGTATTTCTGGTTATCCGGCTGCAGGGGAGATCTGCTCGGGCATGGGAGGACACAGGGCGGCAGGGCCGTTCTGTAGCATGCATGCTCTTGTCCCAGCCATGCAGTAGAAGATGATCCAGGTGCTGCTGCGGAAGGATTTTGCAGCTATGATGGAAATCCCTAATCAGTTGACTATAAGTTCATCAGAGGGAGATTATCCTGTGTGGTTCTGACTTAACATGTCGGAAGGCTTTAAAAGAGCTTAGTCCTTCCTTGAGGGCTAGATTCTAAACAGCCCCTGAGCTAGCACAGCTCTCCTTCCTCCAAACCTTCCTTGCTGATGGCCACATTTAGACAACCAGCTTTAGCTCCTGAACATGGGATTCTAGCCTACTCACGAGCTGCCCTTTCTCACTGCCCATCCTAAGAACACTGGCCTTGTTTAGCTGTCATCTGCAATGGGGTAAAGTGTTCCTTGCAATAAATCCATTTATATACATTCACATCTTTCCTTGGCTGTGCTGCTCTGGTTGAACCCTGATGGAAACACCAACTTAGACTGCTTGCACCAGTGGTCTGCCTGTAATATGCAAATTACTTCCACCCATGGCTATTCTTGTGCTTAAAGGAAAGCTGACCTCAGTTTCCAAGTACACCTGGGAGACGTAAGCCTCTAGCACATTATACATGCTGGGGTAAGGGGCTGAAGAAATATGCCGATTTTTAATGTAAGAATCAATAAAGCATAATGAGGTGGAGCCTAGTGGTGACTCGCTTTGGAGGAATCCAAATTTCCATCCTCTACCACTTAGGACCATGCCACGGGCCCACGATTTCCTGGAGGTAGTACCTCCTTCTTAGCATGTTCAGTGCAAAACTAGATGGTCTACCAGCTTTTTTTTTTTTTTTTTTTTTTCCCCACTGCAGTTTGTCCTGAACAATCAAGATAGATGGCCAGCTCAGGTAAGTTTGTGCAACAATCCCAGGGAAAGAAACACTAAATCAATCTACTGGGGAAATATTAATGCTTTCATTAGGAGGCTTAATTATTCACATCAGCCTCCTGTTCTTTCCATGACATTAATTCCACTTCTGACTTCAGAGCAATTGCTCTTCCCAAACTTGCAAGACACCCAACAGGTGCTCTCGATTCCCAGAATGTTAAAATACTCTGCACATAGCCAGAAGAGACCATCTCAGAAGCAGTATTCCCTCCTGCTGATCCTACATACCCCCGCCCCCTCCATGCACACCCCCTGAAGCTTATGGCCTCCGAATATTCAGACCAAAGCTCATAACTTCTCCCATGCACACTCAGACTTACCTTCCCATCTTTTTCCCATTCAGACTAATAACAATGGAAACAAACCCACATATATTGATTTCTCTGTGCCGAGCTCTGTTTAAAATGCTTTAAATACACCAACGGGTGTCTGGCGTCTGTGAGGTAGTACTATTTCATTATCTGTGTTTTAACAATAGGGGGAATGAGACACAGAGGATTTGCGCTTTGCAAATCTGAGGTCTCTAACTGGAAAAAGGAGGGGTGAGGGAGTTAGGGTTTGAGCCCTGGCAGTACAGGGCTGGCGCCCACACACTTGATCTTTAGAGCAAAGTGCCGCTCCTTATACAGGACACTGACCATGTTGTGTGTCCCTTCTGTATGTTATGCCTCCCCATAAGCTTTTGCTACTTTTTTTTTTTTTTTTTTTTTTTTTTGATAAAAGCCCTCTACCTTCCTCACTTGCCTGCCCCTCTGCCTCCAGCCAGGCATCCCCATCACACAGCCGTCTCTTAATGACTATTTGAAAAGGAGTCTTCAAGTTTATGTAGGACAAAATCAGCCTCCTGGATTTTTCATTATAAGTACCCTCCCATCATCACCCAAAGCTCAAATTTCTTGTTATGCAATCCAAGCCCTTCAGCATCCTCACGCTGACATTGCACACAGGCAACATTTCCAATCCTCTACGAGAATCTCTCGGTGTTGTCTCCCCACCCACCGTGTGCGCTTTCCAGGTGGACGGTTCTGCCGCAGGCACTCC
>RJWJ010035809.1:0-16427 GCA_004363605.1 Indri indri
CCCTGCACTCTGCCCCCCTCCCCACCACCTCTCAACTGCACATGCCAGGCTGCAATTGGTTCCTGGCTCAGGACAGCCCCCTCATGCTGGGGCACCGGGGGATTTTAAGCAGGTTCCAGGAACCCCCCGCTCAGTTCCTGGTCCCCCACTCTCTCAACCCCACAGACGCTCTGGGCCCCTGCCCCTGCCCCAGCCATGGCTCCTGGGGCTCCCTCATCCAGCCCCGGCCCTATCCTGGCTGTGCTGCTCTTCTCTTCTTTGGGTAAGTGGAGCCACCCCATTCTGGGAGCCTTGGGACTCAGGTTGTCTCTCAGCCACCTCCCCCTGCCTTCACTGCACTCCCCACTGCAATCAAAGAAAGAGTAAGCAGGAGCCGGAAGGTGACGTTATATTCAGAGAGAAAAAAATATATGTTTGGAAGGAGGCAGTAAAGGTATTCTGTAAAGGAAATGGTAAGAGAGGGTGTGCAGAGAGCTTCCCTGTGTGGGCATGGCTGGACCCCGGTCGGAAATCAGTAACGTGCCCCCGGAGCCATGCTAAGAGTCTGGTAGGGAGCAGTGTCAGAGCATGAGAAGGAGCAGGATCAAACACCCGGATTCTGGTCCTCATTCATCCCCTGGTAGTACGAGAGGAACCTAACCTTAGTTTCCCAGAAGAGAGAAGTCAGACAGTGTGATCTAAGGAGGGAGCCCAAGGTTTGTGGTCTTAGTTCCTCAGATCCTTTGACTCTTAGTGCCTCAGTTTCTCTCTGTGGCTCCTTGTCTATTATGTGGGTGAATAGAGTAGAAGAGAAGTTCTATGAGATTCTAGGATCTTGTCCTTCTAAAGTTATCTTTCTTCACAAGTTGACCAACCCTTTCCTTGCCCCCCTGGCAGATGGTGGGTGAGCAAGAGAAGGTCAAAGCAAGGTAATTTGAATGGATCCTTCCTTCTCTGAACTGCCCACAGTCGGTGAGCAGTGTAGGCAAGCTGGGGTGGGGGTGGGGGACAGTGAGGGAAGAAGGGCTGGTGAGAATGCCCGAGGTTCTCTGCTGTCAGCTCCTTGGGTCCTAGACTCTTCTGAGCTGTGCTGGACTATTCCAGGGCACCCTGGGAAAATATTAAGGACAGGGAGTTGAAAAATGGGGTAAGAGAAATGGGGAGAAGAAATCTTGGAGCATAAGGGGGAGGGAGACTTCTGTCCCAGCACCTGTCCCATTCATGGAACCACTGAGCAGAGCTGAGAAGGGTAATGGCTGATATTACAACAGGAGGAATAGAAGTTAAATCCAGTGAATAACCTCCCTAGTTATATTGGGGATTCCCACAAAGGCTCTAAGGCACAAGTCCCAGGAGGTGAGTAAATGATACTGCGTGCTGAGGTGGGAAATTCAGGACAATGGGGGTGGGGGTGGCATAAGCCCCCCAACATTGGGCTGACAATTGGACTTTGTTTGTTTGGTGGCCTCCTCCTCCTCCTATAGAACAAAAGGGTCTACAGTTGCCCTACCCAGGGCCAGCCCACACACACAGTCTTTCTGGAATGACCTTCCTTGTGTGGGTGAGTCCTGAGGGTGGCACTAAGCCAGAGTGGCCAAAAGGAGGGTAAGGACTGTTAAACCACAGAGGACTCACACGCAGAGTTCTGGGCGTGGGGTCTTGCTCTGCACCCAGCTGAGGGGTAAATAACGTCCTTTCCTCCCTGTCTCCCCAGTCAAGAGCAAGCTGTATGGCAACCAGGGATTCAGCAGCAAGGACAGTTGTGTCAGGAAGGAAGACTTACACTCTCTAGTTAGCTTCATTTTTTTTTCTGCAAGAAATTTGGGTTTGCTGTACTATGAAATACTATGCAGCTGTTAAAATTAAGATTGAAATCAACATGGAAAGCTCTCCCAGATACAAATATTCTTAAGCTAAAAAAAAAAAAAGTAGAATATAATGCAATGTGTATGTAAAAAAAGAAAGCTCCACAAAATAAAACTATTTGTTATAAGTACATGCATATCTTGAATTTATTGAGTTTATATTGAGTTTGATTCTTAGGAAAAGCTACACATTAAACTGGTAACAGTGTTTATATCTGGGAGGGGACTGACTACAGGAAAGGAATTGGTTAGGTGGGTGTTAAGGGAGACTTTAGCTTTATTTCTATTGCTTGACTAGTTTATAAGAAGAATGCAGTATGTATTACCCATATAATTTATAAAAAATTTTAAAAAATTTAAAACTCTGTATCTAAAGGATAGCTTAAGAGTTAGAAACTGACCCAAAGGGAAAGTGAGACTTGGTAACAGAATGCAACGTCTAGAAGTCCTCAGGAGAATGCTTTCTCTCTCCGCTCTGCAAAGTTACATTCAGCTTCACATGAGTGACTCTCATGATGAGGAGAGAGAGAAAAGATCTCCTCAGGACCTCAGATTGCCCCTACGATGATTTCTTTTTCCTTGAGGGGTACAACAGGTCTTGGGGAGAAAAAAAGAAAAGAGAGTTCTGTTACTGATGATTTCATTTCCTCTACAGACATGCCGAAGAGCTTGAACAGACACAGCATTTATGCTCATCTGTTCAGCGCAGAGAGAGATTTGGGCCTCAGCATTTATCGTTTCTTTCCCAATCTTTGCTACAGCCTCTGACCTATGACTTAGCCCTTGACTTCCTATTGATGTCACACCCTCTATAGCCCTACTGGGCCCACATATGTATTTGATTCTCCCTCTGTGCTTGCAGTGCTGTCCCCGGCCCAGGCCATTGTGGTTTACACGGACAGGGAGGTCCATGGTGCTGTGGGCTCCCGGGTGACCCTGCACTGCTCCTTCTGGTCCAGTGAGTGGGTCTCAGATGACATCTCCTTCACCTGGCGCTACCAGCCTGAAGGGGGCCGAGATGCCATTTCGGTGAGTGTCTGGGGGAATCCTGGGGTTGGATAACAGAAAGGGTTCTTCAAAGAACAACAGAAAAGAGAACTTGGGCTAAGGAGGGGGATGTCCTTTATGAGCCATAACCCCAACTTTGGCAAGGTAAGTGGCAAGCTTGGTCACTCTGACTAGGGCCTGTGTGCATTGTCCTCCCTCCCCCTCAACTACCCTCTTCATGCCAAGATCCCTTACTCCGATCCTGGAGCTAAGCTTTGACAGCCCTGTTCTCACTGGGGTTCTTTCACATGCTTCCTCTTGTTCCTCATAGATCTTCCACTATGCCAAGGGACAACCCTACATCGACGAGGTGGGGACCTTCAAAGAGCGTATCCAGTGGGTAGGGGACCCTCGCTGGAAGGATGGCTCCATTGTCATACACAACCTAGACTACAGTGACAATGGCACTTTCACTTGTGACGTCAAAAACCCTCCAGACATAGTGGGCAAGACTTCTCAGGTCACACTGTATGTCTTTGAAAAAGGTGTGTAGGGACAGGGTTCTGGGAGGCAGTTCAGGGAGGGGACCAGGGAGGATCGATAGGCTGGGGGAAGAGGCAAAAAGCCCAGCCTAATGACCTTGGCTCTAGGAGGGTGGGCAGAAGGCAGCCTTGGCTGGGGGTCCTACATCCCGAACCGCAGGGAACAGGTGTGGGACTAGAAACCAGAGATACAGGTCCCTGCTCACTCGCCCACTTCTTTTCCCTCCCATCCTAGTGCCAACTAGGTACGGGGTGGTGCTGGGAGCCGTGATTGGGGGTGTCCTCGGGGTGGTGCTGCTGGTGCTGCTGCTTTTCTACCTGGTTCGGTACTGCTGGCTGCGCAGGCAGGCGGCCCTGCAGAGGCGGCTCAGGTAAGGGGCGGAGCCCGACTCCCCTCCCGCTAACCCACCACCCCCATCTGGGCGGACACTGCTTCAGCGGGTGCAAGGGCCAAAGGAAAGAAGAAGCTGTATCCGCTGTGCAAGGGCTTCTGCCGAGGCCAAACCCACAGCGTCCGCTTTTTCTGCAGTGCCATGGAGAAGGGGAAATTGCACAAGCCTGCAAAGGATACGTCGAAGCGCGGGCGGCAGGTTAGCAGCACTTGGGGCCTGGATCATCTGGGGAGGAGAATCCTGGGAGCGGCCGGGCGGCTGCGAGGGGTGGGATGGAAACAGTCAAGCCCCACCAGATCGGTGACTGATGTGTGCACCCCTGCCCCCAGACGCCCGTGCTGTATGCCATGCTGGACCACACCAGAAGCGCCAAAGCTGCCAGTGAGAAGAAGGCCAAGGGCCTGGGGGAGTCTCGCAAGGATAAGAAATAGCGGTTAGCGGGCCGGGCGGGGGCTCGGGGGTTAGGGGCGGAGTCCGCCAAAGCCTCTAAGGTGGTGGTCATCGAGATGGAACTACGAAAGGATGAGCAGAGCTCGGAGCTCCGGCCAGCTGTCAAGTCCCCCAGCAGAACCAGCCTCAAAAACGCCCTCAAGAACATGATGGGCCTGGACTCGGACAAGTGATCACCACCCACCAGGCCCTGCCGGAGCAGGGAGACCTAGGCTCTTCTTATTCCCGTCTAGGTGCTTTCCTCTCTTGCTCCCCCCGCCCCGCCCTGCCCTGCCCTGCCCTCACCTCCCTTTGAGATGTAAGTTTCATTCCAGGATTCGTTCCCTCGGCGCTTGTATTCTCCGCCACCTTCACCCCTTGGCTTTCTGGGAGCCCAGGGGCTGATCCTACGCCTCATCTGCCCCAAGGGCTGTGTGTTTGGTGCCTGTCCCTCAGGCACTGAGAAGAAAGGGACCTTGATACCCTCTGCCTCAACTCTAGGCCACCTGGCATTCCCCTTCCCTGCACCACTTAGCCTGTCCCTCTGGCTCTTTCTTCTCCGGTCCCCTCTCCCTCCTTCCCCTCTATCAGGCGGCCCAGGTTCATGCTCTGTCCTCCCAGCTAACACCCAGATCACCTGGATCACACTCTCCTTCAGGGTTTATTTAGGTTGTTGATTATTTTTTATTTTTAATCCATGCTTTGTTTGTTTGTTTGTTTACCTGTGCCCATGCTCTGTCCTTACTCCCATGACTGAGGACCAATGACGTCATGTGGCTTTTGCAATTCCTCACCTGCCTTAAGTCCTTAATAGAGAGCCAGCCCAAGCAGAGGGGCCTGATTCTCAAACCTTGGCTATGGCATTGGTGCCCCCTGACTGCTTGGGGGCACTGTTCTGGGACTCAAGGTCCTGGGGAAGGACAGAGAGAGAGATCAGGATCCTCACAGGTCAGGCAGTGAAGAGGGGCAAATGAGTCTTAAGAAATGATGTTTAAACAACCAAACAGAAAGCAGGAAAAACAAATGGGAACCAGCAGAGGGGAAAGGAAGAGGCTGCACTCTAGCCACAGGGGATTCTTAGGATTTTTCTACATTCTGTATATTTCTTCTCAAATCTCCAAATGTCCATAAATGTTTAATAAAACTGACATTTCCAGAAGCTGCTGCCTCCATCTCGAATTTCCTAGTTCTCGTGGGCATAATCCCTGCCCCCTGCCCTATCCCCAACCTCCCATGCTTGGTTTCAATTATTGTTTGGTTTTTGGTATAAGCTTATATAATATAGTGGAAAAAATTGTGAAATAGAACTTCCCAGCAAGTCACTAGCTGTGTGACCCAGGATAGTTATTTGGCTTTGGTAAGCTTGTTTATGCACCTGTAAACAAGATACCTGCCTTGCTTAATTCTCAGGGGTTTTGTGGGAAGCAAATGAGATCTTGTGTCTGGAAACCTCTGTAAACTGTAAGTAGGTATACAACTAAATATTAAGGTGGTTACTATTTGTTTCTAGCTTTTGTGTAAAAGAATGCACTTTACAAACTAGCACAAATCCCATTCACCTTTCTAAACACACGCACAACTTTGTTTTGTTGGTACACTATTTTAGGTATACTATTGATACCATATTAGTTTGTTGGTATGTCAATTCAGGCACTAATATCCTGGAATTCTTAAAACCATATTGTATCATTTTCCCCTGGGGTGGGGTCTCTAATGGCAAAAAACCAAGATGCCCACAAGTCATTTCTTCCCTTTCTTAAGAGGCTAAAGATATGATTAACACCAGCTTTGCCAAAACTCAAAGTGCTTCAATTTATTTGAGGGGTGTCTTCCACTTCTTTTAAAAGAAAAATTAGCCAGACACAGTGGCTCACATCTGTAGTCCCAGCACTTTGGCAGGCTGAGACAGAAAGATAGCTTGAGGCCAAGAATTCAAGACCAGCCTGGGCAACATAAGCAAAGCCCCATCTCTATAAAAATTAATTAGCCAGGCATGGTGGCATGCATCTGTGGTCCTAGCTACTCGAGAGCCTGAGGCAAGAGGATCGCTTGAGCCCAGGAGTTCAAGGTTACAGTGAGCTGTGATCGCACCACTGCACTTTCAGTCTGGGTGACAGAACAAGACCCTGTCTCTAAAAAAGTAAATAAATAATAAAAGAAAAATTAATCTGAATTCGTTTTAATATAAAGGCTAATACAGTCTATATATAGCTTTTAGTGAGTAGGAGAGGATGCTTAGTCACAACTCAATAAAATTGGGAACATCTAAGCTCAAGATTCTTTATTAGTTAGAACACTAAACTATCCATTATTCATTAAATAGTTGCAGCTGCGTACCCTGCTTAAACTTTCCCAGCTGTTACAAGAGTCAAATGAGACATTATGTCACTTCAGAGATATAGCATAGCCCAAAGTTTCTCATTTAATTACACTTTTGTTCTAAAATTTATCAGCCTCCTGCATTTTGCTAGCTCAGTTTACCCAATTATTTTAATAGTTCTGATTCCATCAAGATTCCTGGTACTTGAGAAAGCATTTTGCAACCTTTCCACTATGCATTTTCACAAGCATTGTACACTTTCATGGGTTTACCCAGGACCGAGTCCATTTTCCACGATTCCCACCAACATAAGCCACATCTTTTCTCTCCTCTGCAATAAAGTATTAAATAAAGCCTAGAATAATGATTCAGGTAAAGGGAAATGGCATTGTTATATGAGAAACTTTGAATCTCATCTAATTACTACTTTTAAATAAATCATTCACAATCCACAGTGCATTATTAATAATTTTGACCAGGCATGTGAGCACTTTGAGAATAATTTAAAGCCTCTTTCAATGTTAACCTCAAAATAAAAAAGATTATAACCCAATTTATGAATATACATACAAAAAATCTAAATAAAATATTACCAAATAAAATCCTACAATAAATTAATAAAACAATAAATAATGGCCATGAAGAATTTCTTCTGGGAATGAAAGAATGGTTCAGTATTGGGAAATCTAGTAAAATTCACTATACTAACCTAGGGAGAAAAACATAATTATATCAAAAGATGTTAAAAAAAAAAAAGCATTGGTAACATCCAGTAGCCATTCCTAAAAAACATTCTAGGTAAAATAGGAATAGAAATATAGAAATTACCTAAACATGATGAAGACTATTTTTTGAAAATCATAAAAAAGCGTATCAAATGTGAAACATTACATCCATTATCATTAAAAGAGAAAACAAGACAGTATTTTTTTTAAAGAATGAGGTCTCACTCTGTTGTTCAGGCTGTGGCCCCCAATAATAGCTCACTGCAGCCTCAAATTCCTGGGCTCAAGCAATCCTCCCACCTCAGCCTCCTGAGTAGCTGGGACTACAGGTGTATGCCACCACTCCAGGTTAATCTTTTAAAAAAATTTTTAGAGAAAAGTTCTTGCTATGTTGCCCAGGCCGGTCTTGAACTCCTGAAATCCTGGCCTCAAGTGATCCTCCTGCCTCAGCCTCCCAAGTAGCTGGAACTACAGGTGTGTGCCACCACGCCCGGCTGATGTCTTATCTATTAGTAGAGATGGGGTCTCACTGTTGCTCAGGTTGGTCTTGAACTCTTGAGCTCAAGCAATCCTCCCCCACCTCAGCCTCCCAGAGTGCTAGGATTACAAGGGTGAGCCACCATGCCCAGCCTGAATTGCTTTTGTAAAAGAGCATTAATGATGTCCATTTTGCCAAATTTAATGATCACTTTTCAGTCTTCTTCATCCTCTCATCAATATTCAACATTACTGTTACAGGCCAGTCCAGGTCTGTGCTGCCTGTGAGCAGTAAGTCAATCACTGTTACTTGGGGTTTGCAAAAAAGAAAAGATTTAAGCACAATGCTACAAAGTGAAGAAGGTGAGAGAACAGCTTTCAAATTCCCCACCCCAAAATTAAGGCTTAGGGATATGTATGGGTTAGGGAAGTGGGGTGGTCTAAGGCATAGGGAAAGGTGATTGGTGGTGGAAAAAAATGAAGTAACAGGTTTATTCTGTGCATGCATAGTCAGGGTTCCTGGTATTTCACAGGACATATGTACAGAAAATGGCGGCATTGGCATGATCCAAGGGCGCAATTTTTGGCCCTCCATCTTCAAAAGGCCATCTCTCAACTAGGCGCAGGCCCAGATGAAGGATCAATGATCTCAGCTGGTTTGAACCAGGCAGGAGCTGGCCCAACTTCCAGAAAAACAACTGAAGGAACAATTACTATAGTGACTTAGGGACGTTATCTATAAAGAAGCCAGTTGACGGTTAAGTTTCAGTTACCGCAGCCTTTCGCTTCATGGAAAAAGGGGCAAAAAAATATCAAAAAGCAAGCAACCAAGAGCAAACAGGGTAGGCAGACCTGATCCAATTAACCCCTCAGTTTCATTATCAGCTACTTTCTCTTTCTGGTAACACTATCTATTGGCTTCCTTGAAACACACTATCCTAGTTTTTCTCCTATTTGAGAAATGCATAAATTAACTTTAAAGCAGAGATTGCAACAACATGAAAGACATCTTTTATTTGTCCCACACAATGTGTTTGTGTTCATCCAAATTAATGCTACTCTTGATTGTCACCAGGCAACAATCACCTTGACCTAAATATTGTTTTTCCCCTTTGGGTGGGGCCTGCATCCTCGCTTCTGTTTCCTTACCAGCCTGACCACTCTGAACATATGAATTTGCTATCCCCAATCTAAGAAATTGTTGGACAAAAATTCATGTGTGAGAGTGAGGTTGGAGAAGGAAAGGCAGGGTCAGGCTACACACATAGAGCTTTGCACGGTTCCTCAGATAGGCCAACAGTGATTGCATCCATCTAACTATGTTAATTCAGTCACAGTCCCATCGAATATTGTTACGTGAATACTAAATTGTATTTGCTTTCAACAATTTGCATAATAATATAAAAATGGGAAGGAGACAAATGAATAAAATGGTTAACATAAACAAATAAACACGTATCTATAACAAGCAAATAGAAAATTTGCCAAGTTACTGCAGTCCTCATTTCTGTAATTGGTCAAGAAGCCGTAATTGACATCTATTTTCTGTACTTCCCTGCTCTCTCAGCCAGAACCTCAGATGGTCAGGGTTCTTTACCTGGTAGAGTGACCCAGACTTCCATTTCTGACTCAAGGCCTGAGCTCTCAATTGTCTTGCCTTTTTCGTTGTTGCTATATTTGTCCATCAACCTTTACTATTAGGCATGAAAGTACTAAGTGGTGCTCCCAGAGAATCCTCTGGGTTCCAGAAATAGCTTTTCTTGTCTGCACTGTGCAATAGCAACTCAATTTCCCCTAATCAGGATTGTAACTGCACCAGACCAGATCTGGCTCAACTTTTATATAACAAAGTTGTGAGTTGTTTTTCAGTTGCCATGGACCCCCAGGCTGAAGGTCATGTAACCTGAGCCTGCCCAGATGAACCAAGCCTGCAACCATGGGCAAAACCTAAGTGCTTGGGGTTATCTCCAATTAGGTTATCCCTAATTATCTCCAGTGTGCTCCTTACTTGTGCCAAATAATAAAACCACGTGCTATTACCAACTTGGTTGTGTCTGTTGGCCTGGTAAATGCCAAGTGAGTCCATTTACAAGATCAATCATACCAGCCAGTGGAGTATAGTAGTCCCCACTTATCTATGGAGGATATGTTCCAAGACCCCCAGTGGAAGCCTGAAACCACAGACAGTACTGAACCCTATATATACCATGTATTTTCCTATACGTATGTACCTGTAATAAAGTTCAATTTATAACTTAGGCACAGTAAGAGATTAACAACAATAACTACTAATGAAAGAGAACAATTATAACAATATGCCGGCATCACTACTCTTGCACTTTGGGCCATTGTTAAGTAAAATAAGGGTCACTTGAACACAAGCACTTCCATAGTTGATCTGACAACAGAGATAGCTACTAAATGGCGAATGGGTAGGTAGTGTATACAGCACGGATACGCTGGAAGAAGGGATGATTCACGTCCCAGGTAGGATGGAATGAGAGCATGCAAGATTTCATCATGCTACTTAGAACGGCACGCAATTTAAAATTTATGAATTGTTTATTTCTGGAATTTTCCACGTAATAATTTTGGACCAAGGTTGACTGTGGGTAACTGAAACATCAAAAAGCGAAATCTCACCTAAGGGGATGGGGGGAACGACTGTAATCCTTTTATTTGCCTTTGGGTCAGTAGCATATAGAACCCAAATGGCCTCCTGACATTCTTGTTAGGGTGTGAAGTCCTGAGAAAGAATTCTCAGACAAAGGTTAGGATAGAAAGAAGCACCAAGTTTATTTTACTCTTTCTCTGAAGAGAAAGAGGGCACAGCACCAGAAAATAGAGGCACTGGCCCTGAGGCCAAACGACTCTAACTGTTAATTAGGTAGGGCAGGCTGAGGAGGGGTAGGGGGACATTTGTGATTGTAGCCCAGTTGGTGGAGGACAGCTGAGAAACTGCTGAGTTCATCCTTTTCTGTTTCTCACGCTGCAGGTTGATAACAGGAATTGGTTTCTTCTTTCTTTTTGATAGCGAGAGACATACGGTGCCGTCTCTCCCTGAAGAGCTCATGCCTCTGCTGTCGGCCCAGGATCCCTTCAAGGCAGTTTAAACAAACTCAAAAAAAACACTTTTTGTCTATAGGTTGTGAATCTAAAATGACAGTTGATCAGATCGTTTACCCTTTCCGTCCCCCTGTCCTGGAGACTCCTTTCCCTTTGGAATGTGAATTGACCAGCTCCAGCGAATGCTCATGAAGATTTACGCTTTCCTTTGTTAGCTCAGCTTCTTTTCATTGCTAGGTAAGCATCTCTGTAGGAGAGATATTCATGTTCTAACCTTAGAAACAGCGTTCATACCACTCTAAGTGGCTGCCAGTTGGAAATTCATTTTCCTCGTTAGCCCATTAGTAAGACTGTCCTTTCAATTCTCGTCTTCCAAGTGTATGAAACCCATTGCTGTGTTCAGTGGTGGATGCAATCTCCACTTGGAGACTAAGTCCTCCAAACCAGCAGAGCTCAAAGTCACTGGGAAACAAAAATTCTATGAGTGGGTTACCAGGTGTAATAGTCAAAGAGCTTCTCCCACTTCCACCCCCTGACTCCTGAGCCCTTATCTTCTAGCTATGGGGAAAACAACACTAGATAATGGACTTTCATTCAAAGCACATATTGCATCTTGCATAATGGATCCCCATTCTTTCAGGGTGTTGTCTCCCAACTGTTCTGTGAGTCTTAGCTGCTGTGTACACCCAGTGTTATGGTTAGGTGAGTTAATCAACACCCAGTTCACGATGTGAAGCTTAGGTGCCATAGTTATCTGTCTTCCACTTTTCTTTTCCTGCTTCGCTCACTCGAGGGAGCTGAGTGTGCCACCCTGGTCTGTGTGTCAGGGTCACATACAAGCACAGTTGATTTCTGAATGTAGGAGATCGACAGGAGAGCATCAGTGGAGCAAAATAAAATGAGTTATAAAGCCGGAAACGCCTAACGTTTTAAGGGAGTTGTTTAAGCTCTATGAATTTCTCTGAATCTATAAAATGGGGGTTATAATATATAATTGTTAATGAGAATCAAGCAAAATACCAAATGTCAAATTATTAAATCAGCGTTAGAATAGAAAAAGTTATTCCCCATGAATACACCTGATTCAGAATAGTCTTCAATAATACCTTCCTTCCTTGGAAAGTTCTTCGGAGTCATCTAAAATATATTTTCTTTTAGAAACAGGGTCTCACTGTATTGCCCAGGCAGGAGTGCAGTGGCAGCATCATAGCTCACTGTAGCCTTGAACTCTGGGGCTCAAGCAATCCTCCTGCCTCAGCCTCCCAAGTAGCTGGGACTACAGTCACACACCACCATACCCAGCTAATTTTTAAAAAACTTTTTTAGAGATGGGGTCTCGCTGTGTTGTCCATGCTGGTCTCAAACACCTGGCCTCAAGTGATTCTCCTGCCTCAGCTTCCCAAAGCATTGGAATTACAGGTGTGAGTGAGTCACCTTACCCAGCATAAGTCAGATTTATCTTCCTACACCTAAAACCCTGCTAACACTGTGTAATTTAGTGGATTTTTCTCTTGGAAAATAAAGTTAACAAACATGACTATTAAGAAACCATACCCAGGCCAGGCTTGGTGGTTCATGCCTGTGATCCCAGCATTTTGTGAAGCCGAGGTGGGAGGATCACTTAAGGCCAGGAGTTTTAGATGAGCCTGGGCAACATAGCAAGACCCCGTATCTACAAAAATAAAAATAAAAAAATTAGCCAGGCTTGGTGGCACATGCCTATAGTCCCAGCTACTTGGAAGCCTGAGAAAAGGGGATAGCCTAAGCCTAGGAGTTTGAGGCTGCAGTGAGCTATATGATCATTGTGCCACTGCACTCCAGCCTGGGTGACAGAGAGAAACCTTGTCTTTAAAAAAAAAGAAAGAAAGGAAAGAACAGAAAAAGAAAGAAAGAAAGAAAGAAACCAAACTCAAATCTATGTTATATAGTCCTTCCCAGAAGACAATTGAAATAATATAACATGCAATGCTTGCAAAGCTCTTGTGACAAATTTCTGGTGAACAGCAGAGAGAGTCTTTTCCATTGAGCTCTGGTTCCATTGAGATAATGGAGTTTTCAGTGGATTTTCTCCCATCCGCTTATTCATGCTCAGCAAATAAAAGGGATCAGAATGCCTTCCTCTAAGGACGTAGTCACCCATTTGTGGGCAAAGCTAGATGTGTGTGCTACCCCACAAAAGTAAGGAGTCTCAGACCAGGCAGATGTACATACACACACGCACACACAAAAAAAAATCTCAAAAGCAGCAGAGGTTGATTCTAGTGTGCGTAGTATATGAATGTTGTTTAATATTGCTTTAGGTGTAGAATAAAAGTTTGACAGAGTCTCTGATTCACCTAAATCTTTTCATTTATTCTAAAAGAGCCCAAATTAGGGGCGATCTAGGAACTCACCTCTGTTTGGGGCAAGACCTAAAACTGGGATCAAACCAGACCTGGTTGAAATTCCTGCTGTAGCTCTATGTGACCTAGGACAAATCACCTGACTCCAGAAACTTGTGTTTTGTAAAATTAATATCTTATATTATACATAAAAGAAGAAATGGAAGAATGTATGAAAATGTATGTAAACTATGTGACTAAGTACTTGGCATACAGTGGAAGCACTATCCGTGCTAATTCCTAGCCATCCTGTACTTCTCCTTTCTTCCTCTGACCAGTTGAAGGAAGTGGGGGCAGCTCTCCCCCAACACACGCTCAGGGAACAGGGATTCGTTGTCCTGTAGCTCAGTCTGTCACTGTCTGCTTCACAATTCAGACACCATCACAACTCAGGCACCATCGTTTTGTGCTGCAAAGGCTTTCCTTTCCGGGCATTAAGCATGCTCCCAGCTTAGCTCCCACAGTCTATCCTGCAGCCCCTTCTTGAGTGCCAGCCCATGGTAAAGACTTACAACTTGGCAGTGAGGCTTAGGGTACTCTTTAGACAGAATAGGGGCAGAGGCAGGAGAAAGACAGGATCCCTAAGTCTTAAAGCTAGCCCTGGACGTGGCTTTCCAAAACCTTAGGGCAATAGTTCCCGACCCCCTCGGACCTCATGACCCTTTTACTACCCTGAAGTTAAATTCATATGTAATATAGACTATACACTTAATTTCAAAAAGTAAATATAATACTCTAACTATATTATAAAGGTGAAATAAAAGATTAATTTATAATAAAATTACAAGTATTTTAATACTTAAAGTTCAGGCATGACTACACTGGAAGCATATAACGTAGAAGTCGGAGCCTCAGATCTATACATAGACTCACTGTGAATGTAACAGCGACAAATGCAAGCTGACGGGGGTATAGGTATCAGCTACCCCAATAGCACACGTAGCATTGTCATTGATGACGAGGATTTCTGAATTGGTAAAGAACTCTTAGTAAAGTTCTGAACAAAACAAATTATGTTCCTTCAATCTACACATTAGTTGTATTTCTGGGAAATTTAAGATCTAAAATGGTGCAAAAAAAATACTTTGCATTTATATGTAAAATGGAGTTGGGTTCTAGGTTCCCTCAGTAACAGGTTTTTATCTATGTTAATATCCAATGGAACTATTAAAAGTCATGTGGGATGTGGGACAATTATTTTCTGTGCAGCACTGTCCTAGTCATTACAGTATTGTCTGGCATACTTGGCTCCTAAATACCAGGAACCTCCACTCCCCCACCGCACCCCCAACATTGTAACAATCAAAAATTATCCTCACAGATTCTCAAACTATCCCCTAGAGGGCAGTACATTCTCCCATTGAGAACTGCTTTAGGGGACTAAATGAGGCCTGGGGGCTTTCTATCAGTTAGAGAAGAGTTGAGCTTAGCTTCAGGATATCCACACCTATTCACTGTTATAGGCTAACGTGAGCCTGTTGACCCCTTTTTTTTTTCCTTCTTGTGAGACAAGGTCTCACTCTGTCATCCAGGCTGAAATGCAGTGGCACAATCATAGCTCACTGTAGCCTAGAACTCCTGGGCTCAAGTGATCCTCCAACCTCAGCTTCCTGAGTAGCTAAGACTACAGGTGTGCACCGCCCCCCTCCCCCATTAATTTTCTTCGTTTTTTAGAGAGGAGGGCTTGATATGTTGTCAGGCTGGTCTTGAACTCCTGGCCTCAAGTGATCCTGCCACCTAAGCCTCCCAAATAGCTGGGATTAAAGGCACCAACCACTATGCCTAGCCCTTCTTTCTTTCTAGTCCCGCATATTAGCCCTACCTCCCAAGTCTGAGCTACCTTTCTCTATCCATTTCACTTCCAACTGCTTTTAATTCCAGAGAGTCTGGCCACATGTTCCCTGGAGCACCAGGAGAGGCAGCTAGATGAGAGGATCAAGGCACTGAGACAAATCTGGGAAGAATCTCCTGGAGCAGTCAGATACAGCCAGGATCTTGTTCTCCTCTGGAAGAATGAGGGACCAGAGAGGGTCCACATTGTACCTGCCTAGACTACGAGGGACCAAGTAGGTATACCTGAGCTCAGCTAAGGGGAGCTCTGCCCTCTCCGCCCTCTAAGCCAGGCTGCCAGCATCCTGGACACAATCTGCTGCTCACTTACCCAGTGCCTTATCAACACAGTACAAAGGGCACAGACTCTGGAGCCAGACTGCCTGAGTTCTGCTCCTGGCTTAACCATTTGCTTGCCTTCTGCAGGTTATTTAATATCTCTGTGCCTCGGTTTCTTCAATAAAATGGGTGCAGTAATAGCATCTATGTCATTGAGTTGTACAAATTAAATGAGTTAATATATGTAAACGTGCTTAGGACAGGATCTGACACGCAACAGTTTACAAGTCTTAGGTACTACTATTATTACCATTCACGTCCTGCAGGGAGCATAAGGCTTGGGAATCACCCCAACTTGGGGGATGAGCATCCCTGGGGGCCCAAACTCTGATGAAACCTAAGTCGATGGAGAGCTGCGTGCAGGTAAGAACTCTCTCAGTGATCTAGCGGGGATGGCTCCTCTTGCTTCATTCTTGAATACCTAAGTGACTGGTGAGTAAGGAAGGCCTGTGATAATGATGACCCTGGTGAGGACAGTCGTGACAATGACTGAAGCGTGATGCTGGGAGGATGGGTTCACTGTAATCTGATGACTGCAGGAAGGAAGTAGCTGTGGAGGGAATGAGGAAGGTTTTCCTGCAGCCTCGTGAACAGGCTGGCTTTCTGCCTTTCTGTGGACTGCCAGTCACTGCCTTTGCAGATCTGGAGTCAGAGCTGCCCCCCAAACAACCAGAAAGAAAAGCACCAGTGATATCCATCTTAATACAAAAAGCAAACCTCCTGACCCCCAAACCCTCGGGTTTCAGAGGCACCGACAGCAGAGGAGCTATTTTTGGAGAGAAGATGATGAAGAAAAGGAAGACAGCAGCTCCGTGGAGAGTGATTCTGGTGATGGCTCGTTCTCAAGAACTGAATACAGCAGGGACGAGGAAGCTGCCAGGAGCCATCACCACTGTGAACAATTGCAGAAATAAGGGAAACTCAGCCGGGGCAAGAAGGGTGGAAAGAGAGGCAAAGAGGTGGGCAGAAAGGGCAGCTCCCAAAAAGGACATTAGAGCTGGGATTAATTGCAAAGGAGGAGATGGAGAGACGCAAGTGGGAAAAAGCTGGCTTTGTATTGGGGCAAGATCAAGGGGAAGTCAAGGGTCCTACCCA
>RJWJ010035810.1:0-16436 GCA_004363605.1 Indri indri
GAGTCTTTCTCTTTAGCCAAGTCACTCTGGGTTCAAACGAGTGGAGATATACCCATGGGTAAGTTTTCTCCATTTTTATCTCTGTGTATCACAATAATATTAATAATAAAAACCTAATATTCATTGCATGCTACTATTTCTATTTTACTCTTTTGTCACTACCCTATGAGATATGATATTATTATTATTCCCATTTAACAGATTAAGAAACTGAGCTTTAGGGAGTGTATTAGCCAAGATTCTCCAGAGAAACAGACCAATAGGTTGGATAGATAAGTAGACACACAGATGAGAGGGGATTTATTACGGGAATTGGTTCCTGTGATTTTGGAGGCTGAGAAGCCCCGGCTTTCTGCAAGCTGGAGAATCAGGGAGGCCAACGGCATCGCTCGGTCCAAGTTCAAAGGCCTCGGAACCAGGGAGGCCAGGATGTAACTCTCAAGCAGAGTCTGAAGGCCAGAAAACCTGGAGTTCTGATGTCCAGGTGGGAGAGGCTCCAGAAGAGAGAGAGAATTCGCCTTTTCTCTGCCTTTTTGTTCTATCCGGTCCCTCAACCGATTGGATGGTACCGACCCACGCTGGGTGAGGACAGATCTTCCTTATTCGGTCAACTGACTCAAATACCAACCTCTCCCCACAACAACCTAACAGACATACCCAGAAGTAATGCTTCACCAGTTATCTGTGTATTCCTCAACCCAGTCAAGCTGACACCTAAAATTAACCATCACAGAGAGGTAATTGCTTACCCAAGGTCAAACAGCTGGTGACTGGGAAAACCAAAACTTTAACCCAGGTCTCTTTTACACCAGAGTCAGATTTTAAAAATCATTATAACTCACTGGAACAATCACGCCCACAAATTACATTCCAGGAACACTTACTAGAGAACTCAAGCTTGAGATCTACAATGAAAAATGAAAGAGTTTCAGTACTTACTGCTCTGAGTTTGATTCTGTGCATATTTATTAATGTATTGATATAATTACCTTAACCATTTTAGGAAAAAGCAGACCAACTCTGTGATATTTGTTGACTTTCTACTGTGTAAAAGGCATACAGCTGATTAATCACTACACAGGGGAGGAATATCAAAAGCAGTAAGATGTGGTCCATTTCTCAAGGTACCTACAATTTAGCTAGGCAGACAAACCCCAAAACTATGCAATGTATACATTCAAGATATCGCAAAAGATATTGCAAAGCTGGATGATATTAACTGACAAATTAACAATACAGAGTAAATGTGTTAGAGTGATTCAGGTGAGGGAGACTTCTCTCTAAGCAGGAGTAGTCAGGGAAGATCACAGAGATGGGGACGGAAGGAGGGGTACCCCTTGATGGCTTAGAGATTGCTGGAAAAGGGAAGGGACACCCAGCAGGAGTGGGTGAGAGGTCGAAGGAGATCAGTGCCAGACAGTAAAGGGATAGCATGTTGGCGAGGTCTTATGCAACAACAGCTGACACAACTTTGTCTACGATTGCCAAAACATGAATAATCCAAAAGAAAACTGAACCAGGTAAAATACAATTTATTTCTCATCTCAGAATTTTACTTTTGTGTTTTTAATTAAAAAATAGTTTCGTCTTCGAGTTAATACACCAGGAGATTTTTTTTTAAAACATATCAATTTCTACATGTATAAAATTGCCCATTTTGTCTTTAAAGTCTAACAATTTGACTACATGATTTCTCATGATAATATTGTCTAAACAGACTTCCTTTAGTGGGTAAAAGTCAAATAAATTCACCTATATGGGTCTTTCAGAAGTAGAGGGTATGAATACGTACAGATATTTATTTACACACTTGGAAAAGTAGTCTTATCAAAGGAGCTGGTTCACTTCTCAACACATAAATTCTCATTTCCTTTGTGTTTTCCTAACGCATCTTACCCCACGGCAATCCAGGTCCCTGGGGCCTTAGCTTACAAGTTATGCCTTTGGATTCTTCTGCATTATTGACCTTCAAGAAATCATGACTTGCCACTCAAAGTCGGCCTTAGCAAGTTGAATGAATGTGCAGACTGGGCGTATCAGAATAAAATTGGCCTTTTCTTACATAATACTGGAGAGGAGGACCGTAGGATTGGGACACAGGAAATGAGACAGAAGACCCCTTGCAGCAGCTCTACATGCCTAGGCCTCCTTTGGGGCCTAAAAGCATACTGCATATGCATGGCACAGCAATAAAGCAAAACCATATATTAATAGCATACATCTGTTGAGCACCTACCACGGGCCAGATACTGTGCTGAAAGTTTATCTACGTGATTTCACTTAATCCTCATGAATACCGTGGGAAGGAAGTCCTTGTATTATATTCACCTTACGGATAAAGTAATGCAGGATAAGAAAGACTAACTTGCCCAAAGCCATGCAGCCAATGAGTAGGCAGCCCTCGGAGTCAGATCCGGCCTCCTTGGCCCCACGGTCTAGTGTGATCCACTGTACTGTGCTTGACTGGAATGCAGAGTGAGCCCTGACAGTTAAAGCACAGTGCCACGCTCACACAGAATGCATGTGTCCTCCCAAATTTTATGTGTTTAAGCCCCAACCACCAATGTGATCATATTTGAAGACAGGGTCTTTAAGAAGGTAATGGTGGTTAAATGGGGTCATAGGGGTGGGACCCTAATCCAATAGGACTAATGTCCTCATAAGAAAAGGAGGAGACACCAGGGATACGTACACACAGAGAAAAAGCCCATGTGAGGACACAGCGAGAAGGTGGCCGTCTGCAAGCCAAGGAGAGCGGCCTCAGGAGAAACCAAACCTGCCACCACCTTGATCTTGGCCTTCTAGCCTCCAGAGCTGTAAAAAGTAAATTTCTGTTGTTTATGCCACCCATTCTGTGGTATTTTTTTATGGCTGCTCTAGCAGACTAAAATTCAGACCTTTTACTATTTCATTTGTAACTTCTCTGCCCTAGCTGGACCTGCCACCACTCCCCTGAGCCACCCTAGATCCTAACTGTCTTAGAGGACTTGAAACCCGAAGTAGCAGGTTGTTAAACCAGTGGGCTATCCCGTTTGGTTGTCATGAAGACCTCTGTTGGAATGCCTGGATCTCACAACCAGAGGAAGGAGATTCAGGCAGAGCATTTCCAATTCCCTATGGCACAGGTCCAGGGTCCCCCATTCCTTTGCGGACAGGCAGGTGATTCTACTGTGCATGTCTGGTGGGCAGCTCCAGTCAACAATAACTCACCACAAAAGTGGAACAACACGTCATTTAATAGTATTTCCTCATCAGATGCTTGTGTGTCTCAGCCAAGCAGCAGAGTGCCCGCAAATGTTTAGCACCCAGTTCTTGGGGGTGGGAGGAGTCCTGATTTGTAGCATTTGCCCATTTGCATGATAAAAATACTTCCCATTATGGCTGATTTCAAGCTACCACCCCGAGCTGCAGGAGTGGGAAGAAATACCCACAATCTCTCTGGCTCTGGCTCTCAGCTTAGCCGGTACCACCCACCTCCAGCACATCACTGTAGCAATGTGCAATGCTGTAACATTTCTAAATGCTACTACTGATTTCTGTACTTACTTCCTTGAAGATCACACTTTGCATATCACTGACCTAAATTCCTTAAGTTTAAGAGTCCCCAAAGAGGTCCCCTTTTAAAGTCCATTAGCTCACTATTTTGTTAGGATTAAATCCTGGACCCACAAAGTTCTGAGAAAACATTTTCAGAAAAGGCCCATTTACTCATAATTAGCATGGAAAATGGTAGGAGCTCAGCTCTGGCCTTGTCTCCTTCCTTTCCTCTTCCTTCCCTCTAGAAGCATTATCTCAGAGGACTTCTCCTACCTCCTCTTTCACTCTTTCCCTTGTCTTGTTCCCTCTTCCCTAAAGGATTGTTCTTCCAGTTCCTTTGCCTCTCTTCAACAACGTAGTGGAGCACAAGCTTTCTTTCCCTACCACTTAGCTCTGTTGTGGGGATGAGCCTAGCCTTTGCTAGAACGGGCAATGAGAGGATAGACCAACTCAAGCAACTCAAGGGTAAAGCCCAGGGCAGGCAACAGATTTAAGGGCCTGTGTGATTAAAGGCAGATGCTACTTTAGCTCTCTGTATCCTTGCTTTCCCAGAACCAATTCAGTTTTGTTCTTTTTTCTTTTTTTAAAACACAGAGCCAGCCATCAGTAGCAGAGCCAGGCCTATGGCTATACGAGAGGGCCACGGGAGTGGGGGTGGCCCATGCCAGCATCCAGACAGGAGATAATTAGGGCTGACCTTGGGAGGTGGCCATGAGGATAGAAACAAAAACCCAGGTACGAGCCATAAAGCCATACTTTGAAGTAAAATCAACAAGATTGGGCCACCGATTAGAGATGGGGTAGAAAGGGCAAGGGAGGAAGATGGTGCAAGATTTCAACGCTACTGCAGCCAGATGAGTCACCCTGGGGCCCAGCTCCCTGGAGTTACTCAAATGAGGAAAAGCCTGAGATGGCTCCAAGCCCACTGCACACAGAGTAAAGTCTAAATTCCTGCATAGGGACTGCCACAATTTTGTACCAACTTATCATTGAGCTTGTACTCATTCGTTCATTCAATAAACATTTATTGAACAGCTACTATGTTCTGTATTATGCTGATCTGGGAATCAAAAATGGGAAAAAGGAATTGCTCCTGACTTACAGGAGTTCAAAGCCTAAAAGGGGTATCCTTCAAATAAATCAATGTACACATGCCCAGACTCTCTGTTCACACAGTCCCTTTGTCTGAAATCCTTTTCATTTATCGAGTGCCCACTGCATGCCAGAGACTGCCCTTGGCCCTGAGGACCCAGTCAAGTTACTTCTGCTCATGTCCCGATCAGACCTGCGGATATATTGATTTGGGATTGTCTGCACAGAGTGCTGGGACCATGGGGACCACAGAAAGGAGAAGAGAGCCAACCCGAGACTCCTGGGGTAATGCCAATGTTTCAAGAGCTGGGAAAAGGGACAAGAGCCTAAAAGAACAACTGGAGAAAAACCAGTCACAGAAATGGGGAAGCAGAGAGTTCAAGAATAAAGGAGAATCTGATCTGCGATCAGTGCAGCAGAGAGGCTAAGAGAAAAAACTGAGTAAGGCCCCTCATTTCAGTTGATAGATGGCGAGGATTAGCGGGCAGGCCGAGGGAAGCAAGATTAAAGGCACACGGCAGAGCAAGGGGTGCTTTGTGAAGACTCTGGAGCAGAACCGGGCAGGTACAGAATTCATGGCAGGAGTGGAAGCGTTGGCCTTGGGGAGAAGAGAGACACTTCTTCCCCCAAAATTAGAAAGAAGGAAAGGACAGGTGAATGTGCAGAGACGTAGGGTTCAGGGAGGTCAGAAAGGCCCTGTGGAGGCTTTGCAGTCATGTTCGAATCCGGGCTCCGCCCCTTGCTTTCTGTGATGACAGACAAGTTATTCAGACCCTCTGATCCTTAGTTTCTTCATCTGGGGCCACAAAAATCAATCCTACTGCCCTTTTCCCCTCTCTGTTCATGCTGTGGCTCTCCGCAAAGTGCTCTTGAAAGAGCTCACACCTGAGCCCACCCCACACCCCAACGCTGCACCCAGTGGGTCAGCCGAGTCTCTGCTGCCCCCAAACTGCTGTGGCTGAGGTCCAGGAACAAATAATATGGCAAATCCAAACAGGGCCATCATGTACTACAGAGTTTTCCCAAAGCAACCTTTTCTTCTTTTGCTCAGAGCCTTCCCCCCGCCCACCCTCTGCAAGCCTCAGTGAGGGCCCAGACGGAGACATGAGTGACAAGCACTGTGCTGTACCTGGCATTATCCCTTCCCTCCCATGACCAGCTTTGAGTCAGGCTCCTAGAAGGTTCTCTGTCCTCCACACAAACACGTTTGATAGGCACACCCCATTAATTTGGTAGATACATTCTGATACATGTCAGTCCCAATCTAGGTTAGTATAGACGATGGCATACAGCAGGGGCTCAATAAAAGTGTAGTTCCCTTGCTCCTCTAATCCAGCACCACAGTTTTATTTATACTTCTGATTTGGGATGTCCCTTCACCCACCCACAGTCATATCTGGGTTTGACCCAGGTGCACAAAGACTTGGTTATACTGTATAGGGGTGAGCTGGTAAATGTTTAGCAACTAGCCCTCTAGGCAGAGAAGCCTGATTTTGTAGTGTTTGCCAATTTTCATGGTGTAAACACTCCCAGCATGGCCAATTTCAATCTGCAAATATGATAACAACCACCTTGCAAAATTCCTGAAAATTTAAGCATCAGCTCTTCCAAGCTCGCATGAGCTGTCTCTAGCACTCCACTCAACAGGTTACCTGGAAGTCTTGGCTAGTACCTTATTGAAGCAGCTCTGAAATTTATGTCCATTTAGTAAAGCCCTATGCATGTCCAGCTACTGCATTGTGAAGACAACATCCCACCCCAGCTGCACTGCAATGGGAATGAACTACAAAGGCATCAAGTCTCATTTAGAGATCTTCACTATTTTCATGTGGTTTAGGAAAGGATTATATTTAAATGGCATTTTGGCATTTTGAGAGAAACAGACACACCCTGATGGGTGAAATCTCAGGGATGATCACTGAACAAAAACACTGTCACCAAGTAAGTAAATAGTGACAAGTTTATAAGATGCTGTTGGCAGTAGCTGGATTTCTCAGTGCTGAACACTTGAGTTGGGCATGGTGGGAGCGGCTGGTTAGCCATTTGTCAGGCAAAGTCAAAACAGCCCTCCAGCTACAGCACAGACGGCAGACTACAGCTCATCAGCATTTTATTTATGACTCTTAATTAGCAAGCAAAAAAGGAGGGAAGAAGTTCCCAGCTTGGGATATACATACTTATACATATATATTTTTTCCCCGTAAATTATCTTTGTCAAAATAACTTAAATCCCTACAATCCCAAGAGATAGGCATTATAATTTACTGTTTATCAACAGGAAACTCCATCCTGGAAGGTAAGTATAATTATCTTAATTTTACCAATAAAGGTTTATAGAGGCTAAGTGATTTTTTCCCAAGGTAACGTGACTAGAACATGGCAGAGCTGAGAGTCGAACCAGTCTTCAGATTCTAAAATAAAAGCTCTTTGATTATACCATGGTTGCCTCTTCCTGGCGTGGCATAGTAATAATCCATTGACTTGGGTTAAAAGAGAGTTGGCTACCAAACTCTTTACATTTGTGAATAAACTTTTCATTCTTATGGCTAAAATTATATCTTTAGAGGGAGGGAAGTTACTGAGTGAGTGAGGAACACAGAACAACTAAGTGAAGGAGGAGAGTCCCCATCTGCTTTCGAAGAACCTGGCATCTTGCTTTGGGACCGCCAAAATCTAATCGGTCACAGGGCAGGGAATAAAGATCAGATCCCCACAGCCCAGGACTCCGCCCTGTGGAGAAGGACTCTCTGAGCAGCGAGGCCTTTGAGTGCCTAAGGTGCAGGAAGCACCGAAATCACGAGCGTCCACTGCTGACATCAACCATCTGCTTACAGATAGCATTTAGAAAGTGCTGCAACCGATTACTTCTGCTCACTGATTTGGGGGAAAAAAAATACCTGATATTTACATAACATAAAAATCCATTTTTAATCACATACATTGTCTTTAGTACAGGTTTATTTTGTTTCTTAATTCCTGCAAACCCCGAGGGATTTATTCTCAAGGGTCGCATGTCTCACTAAAGGATGAGCTGGAAGGCAGCAACCTCCAAGCTCTCCGAGGAGGTGTGGCCAGCCCTGTGGAGGTCACCAGTATTTCTGGTTCTCCTCTCTTTCCAGGGCCACAGAAGGACTGCATTTCTCCATTCCCTTGAAGTTAAGCATGGCCGTGTGACTCACTGTGGCTAATGAGATATCAGATGTAATGTGTGTCACTTCGGGGTGGAAGAGTTAGTTAAGAGTTAGTGCGTGATTATACGTGCCAACTTCCCATGCTGCCGTGATCCCGGCAGCACACGCTGAGATGACAGACTGGCTGTCAATTGGGTCCCAGAGCCACTCTGTCAAGCAGAACCTCCACTAAGTTTTGGAAACTGTTGTTACCGTAGCCTAACTTCACCGATCCTAACAGGAGAGAATAGTTTGGTAGAGGAGGTTTACGAAGACAAAAGGTAAAAAATAAGAAGTCAAAGTCTGAAAATTCCTAGACATTTTAAATCTCATGAGAAACCCATGACTCTGAATCCCTGAAAAATCAGTGTCTAAGGTGCTATTCTTCCTGAAATGGGCAAGAGAAGATTAAAGTTGGAGAATTGGTCAAAATGAATTTATTCCTTCAGGAATAGATGACTACGAAGGATCTATACTCCTTGGAACTTAATAAGAAATCTCCTAAGTTGAACATGAAATTAAGAGTGGGTCAAATCAACGTAACAAATATCCACTGAAAGCCTGTTCCTTGTATGACACTGTCTGGGACACTGCAGGAAACACTTAGGCGTATAGAAGCCCTTTCTTTCAAGGGACTCGCCAATCTAATTAGTGAGCTCAAACTTAACACCAGGAAAGACCACATCATAAAATTTTTAAATAAAACTTCAGATAATGATAAATGTGATACCACAAAGCAGTGCAATTAGTGACAAATTCACTGTATATAGAAATCCCTATGTATGTGTGGAGGGGACCCAGTCACCTCTGAAAACTAGCCATAGTTTCTCTCCTGCTTCATCCTCACACCTGCAGTTAATGTATTCTTGTCAGTGCCTTATGGCTGAGACTGGCTGCAAGTAGGAAAGGCAGAGGGGATGTCCAAGCTCTCAAGGAAAATAACTGAAGAAGAAAAAGCTCTTCAAGTTCTTGGTGGCTCACTTGGAAGTAGCCAAAAGCAAACAAGCTGCCTCGTGGGGCCTGCCTTGTTTTGCCACATTCCTTCAGCGTAACAGTGAAAGGACTAGAGAAAGGCAAAGGCCACAGCCAAGAAACTGCAGCATCTGGCAGCTATCTGGCCATCATATCTGCACGCCCCCTCACCCCGCTCCAGATGGCTTGGCTGTATCAGCCAGGGATGCTGCCAACTCATTGGGCAACAGGTGAGGAGCTCATGGCTGCATATGTCATGGCACCTAGAGACAGCATCTAGATGTAGCACTTCAGAATCTGGCTTTGGATTCAAATGCAAGTTTGAGACCTTATAAGACTTGATTGTAACCAGGAGACTAGTATCTAATTCAACAACTCCCCTCCCCCAGCCTGGCCCAAACCAGACAGTGCTGTACAACATCCATGTTGGCAAGGTTTAAAGGAAGGTTCTGTACCCCTTTCTCCAAGTGTCTGAAATCCTTGAAGATTGGATGCAAATTACCACCCTTAAGTACTTCTCCAAGCTGTATGACTGAGTTCTTGCAGAGAAGAAAAGAGGTGAAGAATTCATCTCTTCCTTCAGTCTGAGCAATGCACCAGGGTAGCAGTACGTGGACACCGGCACATCCGGCATCACTGAGCCTTCCCTTGTATGGAGAAAGGGACAAAATGTCAAAATCAGCACCTACCACAGCCACGGTCCTCCTGAAGGGATCGGCCATGCCCGTGGTCTGGGCTGGGAAGCAGCCTCGGGCAGGTCTTTACTCAGGATGACTCAACAGGTGCCAATCATAGCCTGGCTCATCCCTGGCAGGTGGCCTGGCCTCCAAAGCTCTGTCCACATAGGGACAATGCAATTAACTGAGCCAATGACTCTCTCTCCCCTCCTCCTTCTCCCCTCCCTCCCTCTTTCCCTGAAAATTGACCAGGAAATACAAGGAAGACCGTCATTGAGTTGTTAGCGGGACCAGAAGCTGAAAAGATGCACATAGAAAGCACATGCCATGTCCGAAAGCTATGGGACACAGGGCATGAGGGTGTCAAAATCAATGCTAAGCTGAAGAAATGAGCTAATGAGAGGGGCACAGAGTCAAAGGCAAGGCCAAGTTGGCAACAGTAGTTGTGTGGGTGCAGAGTCCAAGTCACTACAATGGACAGGACGGGGGCAGGAAGTCCCATGGCTGAGCTGTGCTGCACCCCAGACCGCTGCTGAGCCCTGGACACTAGTTTCACGTGAGAGTCCTGTCTCTGTATCCTGCCAATAAACCCCATCAGCAAAGTCACCTCAGTGAATCCCAGCTCTTGCCCTCAAACTTCCCAATGTACATGAAAGGACCAAATGCCACAGATACCTGGATGCTGTCCAGGCTGGACCAGCCCTGATGCTGCCTCACCCATGTCACCAGATGCTTTTCATACCAGGCATTTGACACCTAGCACGTCAGGTTGTATTGTTCCTTATTTGTGCAGGGCTTGATGCTATCTGAACAGCTATTCGTTCTTTAGAATATTTTTAGCATGAGATTTTTTGGGGAGGGGGTGCTGGGAGAATGGTTGGGGACAGTTCTCTAACTGTCCTAGGTGGAGATTGCATCACATTCTCGGTGCTGTGTTAAGCACCTCAAAAACATACGCGCTCAAGAAACAATTGTCAGTAATGTCGTCTTAATCCCACCTTCCTATGTTTATAAAAGATAAGTACAGGGAATTGAAAATGAGGTCTCGGGGGATCCCTGGCAATTGAAACTCTTCCTTCTTCCCTCAGAGAGCAAACCAGGGAACACATAACTGTACCCATTGGTCTTCACAGAAAGATATCACATGGGACAGTATGTCTCTCTTCAGGGAGAAAAAAGGAGAAAAAAAAAAAAAAAGTTTGCAAATCCATTTGAACCAATCCATGCAACTGTTTCCCGAACTCTCCAGAAGAACTGAAATGCAAAATGCTACATCCTCCCTCCATCACCTCCCCCCACCTCCGCCCTCCAAACTGGCTTTCAGGTGACGCAATGAAGAGACCTCTGCGGAGAGCGCTCATCTGGAGGGATGCGGGAAGCCAGCAGAGCGTGGGGTGCTGCCACCTCTTGGATGCTCGTAGCCAAAGCAAGTCTCTGTCCCAGAAAGGATGTATTTCAGTGATATTATGAAATGTTAACGGGCAATCTGTTCTGAAATAATTGCTCAGTGTGTTGGCCTCCTTTTCCGTTTTAGAATTTCAAAGGCATTGCAGGCCGAAAGCAGTGCCAGCCTGTTAGTGGTACCTACACTGATTAAATCTAGCCCATCACAACCACAGCTACACAAAAGCTCCTTCTCCCAATTAATGAAATGCGATTAATGGTATCATTGAACAACTCCTGCCACTTCAATTTAGAGCTATTTAGAGCTTCAATTTAGAACTGTGTGCATATTTCAGGATATGCATTTTTTCTAGCTGACACGATTAACAGCACCTAATTTCTGGGATACGCCCAAGTTTCAGTAGGGGAAAAAAAGAATGTTTACCAGAAACATACACAATAATGACAGCCTCCTTCCCCTTCCTTTCCTACACACACACACACACACACACACACACACACACACACACACACAGAGGGAGAAGGAGGGAGGGACGGAGGGAGAGGCTCACACACGTGCAACCCAGTTCGGTTCCATTTATCCAACAGTCACAATGTCTTTCTCCCCTGTGGGAAACCTGCTACGTTCATGTTGGAAATATCTAGGGTGCTCTGATGTAGGACACAAATTCCAAGGCCTTTATTGCATGATGGTCCTTTTGAAATATTTATATTGATCGGCCCAGTTCCTGAGAGGAAATAGGTTGTCTCTCTTATTCTCCCAGGTATAGGTCACTGGAGCAGTTGGGTTGTCATTTTTTTAATCTCTGCATTTCCCTAAGGATAGTGAGAGGATGATTTAAAAGGCAACATTAGCTGCTTTAGGCTAGATTTTCAAAGCTACACCAGGGGAGTTAAAAGCACAAATCCTGTTATTGTTACAGGATTAATGCACAGAAGTCCCAGAATACCACTTTGGAAATGTAGCCAAGGAATATTATTTTAATGTACTGTATGTTATTTTTAGACCCAGATATAGCCCAATTATCAGCTGGTGTATCAAAAATGAGACAAGACAGATAGCTGTCTTTAATCCAAAATTCTAATGAGGTTTTTGGTGTTTGTGTTTTCTCACCACTTACAAATCTGGATATTTGGAGGAAAAAGTAAAAGAAACTACAGCAGCCACCTCCTACCTGCTCTGTTGCTATAGAGGCTGCTACTCAGATACTGGTTTTACAGAATATTTCAGCACAGTTCCCCCCTCCCCCACCCAGGGGAGCCAGGGATTGGAGGGATTGGATCATGGGGACCTCTTGACCATGCCATAAAAAGCTACAAACCAACCACAGCGTACTCATGACAGCAAGATAGCAAGTCAGGGTTCTTCTGTTTGGTCATTTCTGTTTCTGCTTTTACACACCTCAGATTGTTGTTCAGAAATAACCATCTGCAAAAGGCCTTCCAGTTGGAGTAACTTTGCTTCCAAGCTGCCCTGTGGGCATCAACCAACATTTATTGATTCTCTAGATCCCTGCTGTTGGGTTTTATTAAACTGGGCTTGTCTTTCCTTTTTGGCCTCTGAGTAATTGCATAGATGAGAGATGAGCAAGTCGCTGTCTCTGGGCTACATCTAGTCCGTTAGATGACAGCCCCCCAGAAGAGCTCCTGCCTTGCAATGAGTCAGAAAATATTCTACAGACGCTCCTCTCGCTGACTTTCAAAATCCCAGCATATCTTCCTTTTTCTCCAAAGGTATCATATCATTCTAAAAAGGACAGGCACATTTGCACAGATCTGTTTCTGTGTAGGGTAAGGTGTGGGGGCGTATCCCCACTGCAATACACTCTGGGGTTTCCCTGCATCAGCAAGGAGAGTTTCCCCAAAGACTCACCCTGGCTTTGGCCACCAAGGACTCACAGGCCCCAGAGCCCTCTCAGCAAACGGAACTGAACCCCTCGTGAACCACCAGCAGTCACAAGCTCTCACCTTGCTTTTTCAAGCAGTTTTGAGGTGGATTGAGTGAGTAATGTCGTAAGAAGCACTTAGCACAGTACTTGGTGACTTGTAGTCTTCCCTGAGTTAAGCAAGCAGCGCAAACCATTTTAAAAATTCATCTTTTATATTTATGTGTATTTTTCAATATATAAAATTATTTTTGTACACGATCTCACCAGCAATACAATGATGAGTTTTGCTAATGCCTGTGGCAGGTATTTGATATGTTTAATGTGGCGCTAATTCAAGTTGCGGGTCAGCTTCTCCCATGCAGTTCGTACATGGAGGGTGGGCTATAAACAGGACTGGAGTGAAATTCTCCTTTCAGTTTCTGAGGCATTGTTTATATCATAACAATTATTCATCTGTATCTCTTCATCTCTGAAATGGAAGTGATTAGATCCATGACACTAAAAACCCATAAGAGTACTCCCAGCTATATATTTGAAAATTATAAAAATAGATTAATTAATAACTGTTATAAGAATTTTCATGTTCTTATAATAATATACAAGACATAATTCTTATATCTAATGAATATCTACTACTGAAATGACACAAGGTACTATAATAGATATATTTATGAACAGTTCCTCCTCTCAAGGAATACTTATTTTTAAGAACTAGTAGAATGCTCATATACATCTATATTTTACCAAGAATAAAAACTTACCAGCACCTAGCACATAGCACACCTAGTATCTTGTCATTCCACATATGCATGGAATAAATACATAAATGAATGAACACTATGAATCACTAAAGATGAATTTCAATGCCAGTAGGTACAAGTAGAAGACTATGAGAACTTGTTGCCCCATATGTAAAATGGGAGGACCAGTGCTGCACTGGAGCATTATTGGAAGGATAAGGTGAGACGATGTATGACAAGGAGTGTGGTGGGCAGCCTTCTAAAAGGGCTTCCAATGATCCTTGCCCCCTGGTTTTCACACCCTGTGTAATCTCTTGCCCTTAAGTGGGAACTGGTGGTGTGCTTCTACTAACAGAATATAGCACAGGAGATGGGATGTCATTTCTGTGATTAGGTCACAAAAGACTGTGACTTCCGTCATGCTGGTGTTCTCTCTTGTCCTCACAGGTGCTCATGGGATGTGGGACTGAGCGAGACCTCCAACCAACAGCTTGTGAGGAACTGGGCCTTAGTCCAATAGCCCATGAGGAACTAAATCACACACACAAAAAATCTCATGATTGAAAGCAAATTCTCCCCTAGTCAAGCCTTGAGATAATGACCACAGCCCCAGGTAACATCCGAAGACAGACCCTGAAGCAAAGAATCCAGTCAAGCCACACCAGGACTCTTGACCCACAGAAACTGGAACATATAAATGTCATTTTAAGGCCCTGAGTTTTGAATAATTTGTTACACAGCAGTGGGTAACTGATACAAGGACCTATTACTGCATGGACATTTTAAAGTATACAATATATAGAAGCTGTATTATTTTATAGTGGGGTTATAAATTATAGTGGGCTTATCTACAAGACTGGAGTTCTTAAAGCTAGCAAAGAGAAGCATACAGAGTTTCCCCTACTAAGGAGAAGAGGCAACCAGTTAGCCTGTGGAAGGGAATGACGGGGATCCATTCTGCCAGCAACCTCCTCCTCTAACACCAGGGGCTAATCCTGTCTGGCAACTAACACTAAACTGCAGTGATGAAGAAACGTCTTCGATTACACAATTGGTGGGCAAAGATGCAGTTAGATTCATCACTGTTGAGCAGGGGTTGAAATGGCAGTGGTCTCCTGGAACTACTTCCGTAAAACATGGGGACACATGGTTGTTTAGTGTGAACCCCGGCCTTGAAGAAATTAAATGATTCTCCCAGCAGTCCTATTTAGAACTGTTCTTATTGCCTGCTGTAGACAGTTGGCTCTTAATCCATTTTATAGAAGCACTTTCTGTTCCTTGGATAAAAGGAAGTACATAAATTTCAAGTGCCATATTACCATACATGCATGGTTCTGTTTGGGCACAAGCACGTTGTTCTTGTCATAAATTCTGACTCAGAATGGGAGCTCAGGATTTACCATCTCACTCTTTATAGTTACAAGATCGACTAAACTGATTACAAGAAGAAATATGTAAGCTTTGAAACTGTTCACACCAGTGATGTGGTTCAGTAGCTTGTAAAAGTGGCAAATAACAGCAAGCCAAAAGAAGGATATTTCAGGAAAGACAGAGCTCTTAAAAACACAGGGTTGGTCGTGTTCATAACCCAGGAGCTGTTTCTCTTTGGAGCCTGAGATACTCTTTCTATTGCTTATTACTGGGCTGTGGTCCTTGGAAAAATGGCCTTTACTCCCCTGCAAGCTCTTCCTCTATCACACCACAGTGTCGGGGACCTCTCTCAGCGGGACTTCACCCCAGTGAGTGAGAGGCAGTCAAGCCAAGAGAATGGAATTTTTTCAAATCTCCTAAGTTTTCAGCTACAGATTGTGTGTGTGTGTGTGTGTGTGTGTGTGTGTGTGTGTGTGTGTGTGAATATGTTGGTTTGGTTTGGTTTGGTTGTTTTAGCCAGTCATGGGAGATTTAGAGCCCCATGACAGGGTCCTTTTTGTCCTTGTCTAGTACTTGAGACAAGGTAGTGTGGCCATTAAAATGGAAGTCTATATAGGTAGATCAGAAGGATGTGAACCCCAGCCTCACTATTTACTATCTGTGAGACCTCGAACAGATTATTTAATTCTTCTAGGCCTCAGTTTCCTTACGTGAAAAATAGAAATGATATTACCTCCCTCATAAGGTTGAGATGAAGATTAAATATGATAATCTATATAAAGCACTTAGCATTGTGCCCGACCCACAGTAAATACCATGTAAATGTTAATGTTTATAGTATTATTGCTTTTTATATTAATCCTTCTTTCATGTCAAACTGTTAGCTCTTTGAGGACAAAGAATGTTGGGATTTTAGCTATGGATTTTTACATGGTTGGATATTTTCAGTAATTTTTTAGTGGGTTTACGTGGGCTGAAAAAACCCCTCCAAGCAGTCCTAAAGAACACCCTCTTCTTGCTCTACCGACATTCCCTCCCCTGGTGATCTTATCCCCTCACAACTTTACATACCATCTGCTTCCTGACAACTCCCAAATTTATATCTCCAGCCCAAATCCCTTCGTGGACTTCAGATTCTGGTCTCCAACTGCCCACTTGACATCTTCATCAGTAGTCTAATGATTATCTCAAACTCCACTCATCCAATGTGGAACTCTTGATCTTCCAAAAAACCTGCCCCACCCACAGATTATACATCAGTTTGTAGTATCTCCATTCATTCCAGGTGGTCAGGCCAAAACCTCAGAGTCATTCCTGCATCCTGTTTTTCTTTCATAGCCCATATCCAATTCACCAGAAAGTCCTATTGGTTCTATCTTCAAAATATATCCAGAATCTGAGCATTTCCCACAAGTACCATGTCACCTCCTTGATCTAAGTCATCATCATCCCTCACTTCCAACACCCTTCTTTTAAAAATAAAATTATTATGAAATAGTTTTAACCACATAATAATAGCTTTAATCACATAACCTATTAAGAATAAGTCCCGTCACTCCAAAGAACACTCCAACATGTATTTTC
>RJWJ010035811.1:0-16442 GCA_004363605.1 Indri indri
GGAAAAACAAGCACCACATGTACTCACCATCAAGTTGGTATTAACTGATAAACAATTCATCTCGATTCAGGCACTATCTTCTTAGCAGATTGAATGTCACTCTCTTTTCATTACCTATTTTCCATTTGTTTCTATGTCTTTGCTTATGCTGTCTTTCTGTCTGAAATGATCTTTCCTCAAATCTATATGCTAAACTCCTACTCTATTTTCAAACTTAGTCCAAAAATCACCTAATCTACAAGATCTCTCTGACCTTCTCTGTTAAAATAATTCTCTTCCTCCTGTAATCTCCCTTACCTTTCCCATGCCTCTCAGTTTCTTTTAATTTATAGCTTTTTATCTCCTTTGCTATGCTGAAAGCTAATCCAAGGCAAGATTGGAGTTTATTCTTCATTTTACACCCCTTAGTAGCTGTTACATGGCTTTGCATATATAGGCAATTAATAAATATCAAATGGCATATGATTTAAAATATGAAACACTTAATCCAGCAAAACACATCTAAAGTAATAAATTTCCTTTTGTATCCTTTAGAACTCATACAATTTTGAATATGTTAATTATTCTCAGTATTTTCATCACTCTCATAAAGGAAGGTCATTCTTTCCAGCATAGGAAGTCTTTCGATTTTTAATGGATTTTAAAAACTTCCAGATGTTATGAATTTATTTCTAAAATAGAAAAAATAAACAATAGAACTAGTTAGCAAACAAATTGAAACCAGTTACACTCTGTTCACCATAAGAATCACAAGTAAGAGACCACTAAAAAAGAAACAGTTTATAAAATGGAAAGAAACACAGGTAATTTACCAAGGATTATAAAAGAGAATGACAGAAAAGTCAAAAGTTAATTTCAAAATGAATTGAAATAATTGAACTAGAAATGCATCATAATTTTAATCTGTTTCACTTGAGGGGTAAAATTTGAAAATCTCATATAAATGAGCATGAGAATAAAAAGCTTCAAAGAGGAATAGTAACACTTTTTGTTAAAATTGTTTTCACTTCTCAACTCAATTTCCTTGCCATTGAAATTTTAAAAAGAAAAAAATGCAAAATATCCAATTGAAATATCGAAATTTTCTTACCCTCCCACAAATAACAGACACCTCACATATAAAGTAAGAGAAATGTTTAAAGCTTTGTTTTGTGTGATGTATTAGTTTCAACTCCCTGGAGAATTGCGAGACCTTCGGTCTGTTCAGTTGAGTATGTCAAGGATACATACAAATTGGGTTAATAGTATCCTAGAGAGGTCCCCTGTGTATAGGAATTGGAATCCATTCTTCGGTTGTGAGGGGCAATGTTAGCTGCAAAGTGGGCAGCCACGTTGACCTAGATTCAGCCTCAGGGTTTTGCTGCCCTCGATTGCTGCCTGGTGTCCAGCTGAAACAGTCACTCCTAAAATTTCAGTTAGGGTGTGGCTGACAGTAGAAGATCAACAGCTGAAGGTTAACAGTTGGAGGTAATGTGTGATCAAACTGGGTAGGATTACGTGAAAATTCCCTGACTCTTCCCATTTCCCAACTTGAGGTAGTGCAAGCAATACACTTTTATGGTGGGGAGGAGAAGAAAAAAAAGAAATAGATTTGCCAGTTATTTGTTATGATGACTAACTAGGAACAAATTAGTAGCTAAAATAAGGCTCTTGAAGTATTTTAAAATACCAAAGGGTTACTATTTCCCTTTCAAAATACGATGAAGAACTGATGAATCCTTCGATATTATATAGATTTAGAGGGGAAGAAAAGGATAGGATATATCTTGGTTGGGAGATTTCATTGAAATTAATATCAAGTTGAAGAAGGTAATTTTATATTTGTGCTTTTTGCTATAGCAAACACCAGGGCAAAATATGGCCAGACAGTCAATTGGGACAGCATGACACATCACTGGAAAAAATGATTGTCAAGTACAAAATTACAAGAAAAGTAAAATCATTGTTGAAGCCACGTTAGCATGCTCTGCTCAAATTATATCTGATTCTCTAGACACTTCTTTTGGAAGATTCCCCAAAACAAAAGCAGAGAAATTACATAAATGGTTTTCCAGGCCAATCTTTCTGATTTAGCATGCTGTAAGTTGCTTGCAATGTTTCTCCAAGTAGGGGATCCAGGAAAATTCCTAGGGGTTGTGGATTTTGGAATTTCACCAAATTGTTAATGATTGCAGCCACACTAGTTAGCAAAATCCTTCTTAGCTGTTATTAAGAAGAAAGGGTGACAGGGAAACCAGAGGAAATAACAGCAGTGATGAGAGTCAGTCGACACTTCCAGTGCTTAAATGTATACCCATCATCGATGTTAGCTTTCTTCATTATTATTTCTAGCATTGGTGTGGTTAACTTTTCTTCTCCTTGACTGAAAAACATAAAGATAACACTTCTCATTTTCTCTTCTCAGCAGCTTAGAACTTAGGGAAAATGGGCATCAAAAGTTTGGGGTAAAGGAATCTTCAGACAGAAGTTTAGAGTTTGAAGAAGAATGGACCATATTGAATGGCCACATCCCCAAAACACTTCATTCATTTTCTGGAAATTGTTTGTTATAATAAATTACTTAATTAGTTTATATTTCCTTCAAGACTCTAAGCTCCATGGGGAAAGGGTTGTGTGTGTTTTGGTGGTTCACGTTTCTCTCGTACCTAGCAGGCAGTCTAAAAGTGCAGGAAATCTATAAGGACCTGTTGACTGATGAGATGTTGAGATTCTAGTTCGACAAGGATGATTCAAAATTTTCTGGCAATTTCATTATTTTTCCAGTCTATTTTATGTAATTTAAATTTAAATTAGAGGCCTTCCTATTTTCACCCTTGACTAGTGGTTTTATAAGAAAATTGTCACTTTATAAGAAAAGTACCCATCTGCAAATCCTTATGACATTTTCCTTCATTCCTTTTTTTTAATTCCCAAATAAAATCCCTGCCAAGTGAAAGAAATACAAGGAAAATCAAATAATTCGCCAGAGGCAAGTTTATTAACATTTTCCCAAAGCATATCTTTTTGAACTGTTTATTTTGGGTCACTATCCAAAAGATAATTTTTTTTTCAAAAGCTCGTAAGAAAAAGCTTGGCTCTTAAATATTATTAGAGTTTGCATAGATAAAGGCAAGGAATGGGTTGAGTGAGGAAGAGGGAGACAGTCTCCCATAATTCAAATATACTCAAAAACTGTTTTTGACTGTGCAGTTTAAGTAGTTTGCCCTAAAAAGTGTTATGTAGAGAGTTTCAATCATCTCAAAATAAAATCTGAAAAATATTAAATATCTAGTGCTTGATGGTTGCAGTTCCTGGCATATGAGGTATTCGGTAAATGTTTGTTTAATGAATGAATTATGGAATGGGTTACATGTTTTGATTTTATTGGTATGAGAAAGATTGTTGTCATGGAAAAAATTGTAGATGATTGTCTGCTTTTCTGAATACTAATTATTCATATTATAATTAATTATATTATAATAATATAAAAATCTATATATAGACCTATATATATATAAACTTGGAATAGGGCTGCCACATATTAAGTACATACACATACACACACAACACAGAGAACTAATATATGTATATTTCATTTAATCTTCACCATGATCTTATGCATACTATTAATACTTTTATACTTGTTTTATAAATGAGCAAACGAACTTGCCTAAGATCACATACTTAGTAAATAGCAGAACCCAGATGCAAACCCAGAAAGTCTGGTTCTGGAATCCATTCTTTTAATCTTCATATACTACATAGAATTGAGTAGCTCTAAGCTTTTTAATCATATCAGAAACTACATATTCAAATGAGTGTCTTCTTCAATGGAATAATTTTGGGTAACTATATTTAATTCTACTTTTTCTCAACTATGTATCTGTTCAAAACACATTTATTTTGAAAGTTCCTATTGGCGGAGCCATTGATGGTAAGTTTAATTTTTTTAAATGCCAAAACCAATTTGTTTCATTTTGTGGTAAATAAATGGGATTAAACAAATTGTGTGACATTGCACCAAAAAGCAATATGTGAATACAAAGTAATGATTCCTATTTTCTTGCCTGTCTCATAAAGTGATTTTAAAGGCAATTCCATACTGTAGATCCAAAAGTGCTTTTGAAAAAATAATGTGAGGATCCAAAGATGTATCCTTTCTGTTGTGTTTGTAAAAATAAAAGTGAATAATAGAAAAGAGAAAAACTCAGCACTTTATGGAATTTAAAAGTCAATGGAAGAGTCCTTTAATCTATTGTCTTGAATTGAGTTAGTGTGAAAGTACATGGGATGCAGAGATCTGTATGAATAGAAACATATTCTTCTGCTAAATTGTATTTTTTAATCCTATTTTTGTTTTTCTCAAAATCTGTTAGGATAATCCAAGTTTTATTGTAGTCAGTATTAAGCTGAGATTAGCCAAGTAAAGCCAGAAAATGAAAAACTGGGCTTTCCCTTCCCTCAGGGCCTGTCCACGTTGTAAACTGTACAAGATGATCCCATCCTGACAGTGCAGAAATGAACACAGTTTCCAACAAAACTTACATATGTGGCAGTGAGCTGTCCCGAGATGACATACTTAGGCAAATATTTCCAAAAGGATCATGGGTTTTTCTTTATAACACTATTCCCAAGACTTTTCAACATTTCTCCACTTGGATTTCTCTTTATCACTTTCTCTCTTTATCGGGTCTTCAAGCCTCATTAATTTCCAGTTTCTTCAGAGAAAAATTTTTGCTTCAAATAACATTTTTGTTTTGATGTATATATATTTATGCAAGGCCAAAAAGCAGTTGAAAAACATGAAAGACAGTGAAACTGAGGGGCATTGTGGATTATTAACAGTTAAATAAATAAAGGCAGCTAACCAAATTCCAGTTTTTATTGAATTTAATTTATTTTGCATTAATCATTTCATAGATGTGCCATTTGCTCTCACGTATAGATTGGGGTTTTGAAGGACAGTAGTCATTTTCTGCATGTCATACCCAAATTACTTTCCAACCATTCACATAAGTGCCTTAAGGTAGATAGTGGTATCTAATTTATAGTTTAAAAAGTTTCCATTCAAGCAGTGAATTATTCTATTCAAATACATACTGTGTGCAAGGCACCACACTGAGTTTGTTAGGATATAAAAAGAAAAGTAATGACAACCTCTAGCTTTAAAGAGATTATAATCTATTTAATATTGAACAAATTAATTGGTCACTCTCGGTATAAATTCTCTCACTTATAAAGCGATAAAGTTAAACATAAACTGATTATGGTTTATTCTGGTTCAAACATTTAATTAATTTCTAAAAAGTCATATGGTGAGCTTTTTTCCTAATTAAAATGAAGTTTCAGTTATTTACTCAAATTTGCTTCTGCCTCCAGTAATATGTTTTATGTCCATAAACAAATTTCTGTTTTCCAAAGAACACTCACAGAAATAGATATATCTGTTCTCTGTATATAAAATAGTGTCATCCTTTCTCCTAGAGTACATTATTATAAAACACAGGTAGAGAAAACCAAATATGGCTTTTTTTCCCAATTGCACATAAAGTATTTTCTCAGCTGTTAAGCTTTTTAAGTGAGAAAATGGCTGGTCCACTGGACCACTTTCTTTCTTTCTTTCTTTTTTTTTTTTTATCTCTAGGACTTGTATATGAATGTTTTCCACTTAAAGGTCATGTGTGGGGAGTTAGCTACGCTCCCAGCAAAAAATCCGGTCCCTTAGGTAGGGGTCGTCGCAAAGGATAAGAAAATAATAGAAAATGGAAAATAATAGAAATAAAAGAATACAGAGAGATGAAGGTATAGTTTTATAGATTTATCAAGATAAAAGGCAAAAAGCAGGATACTCAGGGGTCCCTACGATATCCCCATGAATCCCATGAATCGTAAGGCTCAGAATAAAGTTTCACATGGGCATTTATAGGTACAGAGATCGGTTGCCAGGGGTAACAGATTTACATAATAACAGGTAGTTCGTTTTGGGTTAAAAGTCTTTCAAAAGGCTTCTATAGATCCCTTAGCTAACTCTGGTTACAAAATCTTTCAAGGACAAACTTCTAAGTTCTAAGATAAAGCTATTACTTAACAGAAGGGTTAAACAGAGATATTATTGGCTCCATATTTCTTTATCTAGCTATTGCAGTTAGAGACAGGTCATCAGAAGTCTAGCAGGAATTTTCCCTTGGGCTAATTGTTTTTAGCCACAGGTATCTATCTATGGGCGGACACTCTTTGATCAGCTGTCATCCCATGATTCCATGTAGACCTTGCTTTGTCCTTCAAAGCAGATGAGAACCACGGCGTTGAGACCACAGAAGTCACCTTGGAAAGCAGCTGCTACTGACCTTTTGAGATGCCCTCCTGAGGTGGAGCAGCTTTTGGTATGCAAACCAACATGTTCACATATTCTTCCAGGGCAGAGCCCTATAGCTGGAATTGCAGGTGCAAGCCACCATGCATGACCTGTAGAATTTTTTTTTTACTTTAAATATAGAAAGGGAAAGCATTTCTAGTGATCTGCTTTGTAACACTGTGGTTATGCCTTTAGTTAACAATACTGTACTATACACTTGGAATTGTGCTAAGAGGGTAGATCTCATGTTATGTGTGTGTAAGGGGAGAGGGTTCTTTTTTGACCACAATAAAAAAATAGAGAATTAAATATACTCTGGTTTAAGTGTTTATTTTTGTTATTTATTTTGTTATGCTGAAGTACATTTTTGTTTCCTGTTGGAATGGCCCCATTAACTGCTAGGCTTTAATTTTGAATGGGATGTTTCAGAACAAGGCATTAAGCATAGACCTTTGCTAAGGTAGATAACATTCTTCTTTTTGGCCCAATTTTGCGTGGCTTAGTGAAATAAGCTTAGAAAAAAAAGAAGTAAGAAACTTGCCTTTTCCAACAATAATGTTTCTTATCCCAAGAGATCAAAGAAATTCATATCAAAAGATGCAGGTGTTTTTAAAAATTGCATTAGCTGTTTAATAATATTAAGACTCTTAATGTCTATAATCCAGAGGTGGGATAAAAAATCTATTCCTGACTGCTTTGTTGAGTTACGGCATGCCTATTCTTCATCTGGCTGTTAACATTGTTTTATTTTTCAGACATAATAATTGAATCTCTTTTATATTGTCCTATGGAAGGCTCAAGGTTTTACCTGCAGGCATACTTATGGCATTTCTGATCAAGTGCTTTACTCTGGTTTAGCAAAGTGCTGACAATAATGTAACTCTTATTTGTGTAAAGAGTAAATGCATTTATAAAGGATAGGGCATAAATTGCAAAATTACTACCTGGCAGTTGGACAATTCCACATGTTTGGGGATAAGTAGAGATATCCAGCTTACTTCCTGATACTTCAGGTTCATCTTAATGAATTTCATCGAAATCTCTCATATTATCCTTTGCCAGATAAATGAAGACCTCTTTGGTGGTGTGATAGTGAAACAGGATGTATGAAATTATTTGTCCTAATATTCCTATAGAATAATGATTAATAGACATAGCAGAAATTCTTATCAAGTTTGTAGGTAATACAAAACTACATATTACATGACAGCATTAAGATTAAAAGAAAAATCTTAGACTTTTGTGACAGTGGGCTAATACCAACATAGTAAAGTCGTATAAGAGATAAATGTAAAAGTGTCTGTAAGAAAATTGATTGCACAAGAATATGGTGAAAAGAAATATCCCTGCACAATACTAGCTGATAGAGGAAAAAAAAGTAAATAGATTTTAGTTGTTCCTAGCAGAGAAATGTAGCTGCTGATTTGGCTTATGCCTTTGCTCATATATTAATCATATATTTAGTGAGTGTCTCCTATATGCTAAGCATCATGCTAGGAACAGGGTTTAGTGATGAAACAGACATGATTCATGTCCTTAATAAATCTGTATGATCAGGTGGGCTGACAAGTAAAGAAATAATTTCAGTTCAGAGTGATAAATGCTGTGAAGGTGGTATGGAAACACGTAAAGGGCACGTGATCCAGTCTATAGAGGTCAAAATGAGTTTTCTAGAGGAAGTGATGTCTAAGACAATACCTCATGTTATCTACCAATCTCACACAAAGAGGTACATCCAGTTACACCTTGACCCCAACCTTGGCCTGATCTATAACAAACTTGCTATCCTTTGTCCTTTACACTATGTGGAAAGAACCTGAACATGTACCATTTCTAGCTTTCTCAACCATCCGTAATAATCTTATGAATGGGAAATTGGGCAGTGATACATCCTGAGAACCAAAGAGCTTTCATGATACCTCTTCCTCTCCTTAATTAGAAACATAGAATTGCATTCAGGTTGGGCACCCAACAGTTTTTCTATGAGATAGATAAAGTAGAAAATAATATAGATAAAATGACTCTAAGAGGAAGACTAGTTTTTTTTTTTCCTGATTTCCAGATCATAATCCCAGTATTCTTAAAACAAACAGAATTGAAGCAAACACATCTACAAAAGCCATTGCCCTTGGATTTTCCCTATACCATAGTTCTAGTAAATAATGTTTCACAGTAAAAGTGAGAATCTATGCTATTAATATATAACATATTAAGGAAACATGTAATTTTGTAATGCAATGGAGAAAGAGTTCTATCTAAATGGCTATTTTCACAGGGTGCCCTTTATTTTATGGTAAAGGATACCATTTCTTTTCCCTTATCTTCCCTTCCCTTTCCTCTTCTCCCCTTTCCTCTACTCTGCTCCCCTCCCCTCCCCTTCCCTGTCCTACCTTCCTTCCTTCCCTTCTCCTCCTCTATGTCCTCCTCCTCCTCTTCCTCCTCTACCACCCTTCTTGATTTTAATTACCAACATATACTGATATACACACTGAGCATATTTCTGTCTGAGGGCTTTTGTACTTGCTTGTTCCTTCACCTGGATCATTCTTTCCTAATATCTGCATGGTTTGCTTCCTCATCTTCTTTAGGTCTTTGTTCAAATATCACCCTAGTGAATACCTCTTCTTTCCATTTAAAATATCTCATCCTTACTATCTCTCTACCTTCTCTTTCCTGCTTTATTTTTCTTCTCACCATTTGTGATCCTTTGTTACATTAAATATTTTATTTATTTTTTATGTTATTGTCTCTCCAACTGGACTACATGTTCCATGAAGACAAGGGCTTTAGTTTGTTTTGTTCTCTCTTGAAAATCAGCACCTAGTACTCAGTTCCCAATACTAGACATGGTAAGTCCTCAATAAATATTTTCACAATGAATGAAGATCAAATAAATAAACTTCAAATATTGACTTCATCTCTGATTTCTTACCTGATTGTCAAGCCATGTGTACAACTGTTTATTAAATACATCCATTTGGATGTCTCACAGGCAGCTTAAATTCCATGTTACCAAAATCGTATTCATTATTTCCAATCCATCCACATCTTTACCCCAAAGATCATCACTATAATCCATCTATTGCCTAGATTTGTGTAATATCCTCCAACTTTCTATCCCTGCTTCCAATCTTCCTTCTTTTTTTCAATTAATTCTCTATATCCTTTCTTGAGAAATTGTTCTAAAATCCAAATTTGATCCTGCCACTCACCAACTTATAAATTATCAATGGCATTTCACCACTTTAGGATAAAAACCTATACCTTAAGAAGGATTATCTCATTCTTCCTCATCTCACTTTCTTGTCTCAGCTGCCAGCACTCCAGTCTTCACTCTGACCATATTGAACTACTTTAAGTTCCACAAACTGACCATCTTCTTTCTTACCTCTAGATTGACATATACATTGTGCTTGATATGCTCTTCTCATAATGCAGTTTATCAGGCTAACTCCCATGTATCCTTCATTGTCGGATGGCCATTCTCTGGGAAATTTTCCCTAAAGCATAGATAGGTCACTTGTTCCTAATAAGTACCTACTTAGTATTTATACTTTCTCAGAGCACTCATTATATATTATTTAAATTGATTATTCCTCTGTGTATTCTAATGAAGTTTTAAGAGTCATATAGACAGTCATCTTGTTTGTTTTGCTCACAACTAAATCCCAAGAGCTTAACATAGCCCCTAGCTTATGATATATACTTGATATTTGGTGAAAGTAAAAGAGAGAAAGAGTAAGACTGCATTATACTACAAAGACATGGTAACCAAAACAGCATGGTACTAGTATAAAAGTAGACACATAGATCAATAGAACAGAATAGAGAACCCAGAACAACACACTAATCTTCAATAAAGCAGACAAAAACATACACTGGGGAAAGGACTCCCTATTCAATAAATGCTTCTGGGAAAATTAGAGAGCCACATGCAGAAAAACAGAACTGAATCCTTATCTCTCACCATATACAAAAATTAAGTCAAGATGAATTAGAGACTTAAATGTAAGACCTGAATCCATAAAAGTCTTATAAGAAAACCTAGGAAAAACTTTTCTGGACATTGGCTTAGGCAAAGAATTTATGACTAAGAACCCAAAAGCAAATACAACAAAACCAAAAATAAATAAATGGGATTTAATTAAATTAAAAGGTCTCTGCAAAGCAAAAGAAACAACCAACAGAGTCAATAGATGGCCTACAGAAGGGAAGAAAATATTTGCAAACTACTCATCCAACAAAGAACTAATATGCAGAATATACAAAAAATTCAAATCAGCAAGCAAAAAACAAATAACCCCATTAAAAAGTGGACAAAAGATACAAACAGACTTTTTTTTTTTTTAAAAGAAGACATACAAATGCCAACAAACATGAAAAAATTCTCAACATCACTAATCATCAGGGAAATGCAAATTAAAGCCCCAATGAGATACCACCTTACTCCTGACAGAATGGCCATTACTAAAATCTCAGAAAACAATGGACGTTGGCACAGATGTAGTGAAAAGGGAATGCTTATACACTATTGGTGGGTATATAAATTAGTACAACCTTTAAAGAAAACAGTATGGACATTTCTCAAATAAAAAGTAGGTCTACTATTCAATCCAGCAGTCCCACTGCTGGGGATTTACCCAAAGGAAAAGAAGTCATTATATCAAAAAGACACCTGCACTCATATGTTTATGACAGCACAATTCACAATTGTAAGGATATGGAAGAAAAAATAAGTGCCCATCTACTGAAGAGTGGATAAAGAAAATGTGGTATATCTTTACCATGGAATACTACTCAGCCATTAAAAAGAATGAAATAATGTCTTTTGTAGCAACTTGGATGAAACTGAATGCCATTATTCTAAGTGAAGTATCTCAGTAAAGGAAAAACAAATACTGCGTATTCTCACTTATAAGTGAGAACTAAATGATGAGTATATATGCTCATACAGAGTGATATAATGGACTTTGGAGACTCAGAATGGAGAGAGTTGGTGAGAGATGAAGGATGAACAATTATCTATTGTCTACGATGTACACTATTTGGGTGATGGGTACACTAAAAGCTTTGACTTCACTACTATACAAGTTATTCATGTAACAAAAACCCACTGTACCCTCTAAAGCTAAAGAATGAATGGAGGGGTGTGTGGAATTAGAGTTTATTCTGTCTTTAAGAGAAGACAAGCTTAGATTACTTATGGAGATAAATTTTCTTAACATTGGCTAATAAAAACTTACCTAAAATGCAGCAGAAAATATTTCAATAGTTATCTTTAAGTCACTCTTTTGTTTAAACAATCCAATATACTCCCTAACCCATAGCAGGTACTATATAAATATCTGGTAAATAACACAAGATTGTTCTTTTTGCAGTCAGATAGGTAGTAATCTTTGTCAATATACATAGATTGTTGAATAAATTTACTGTATTTTAGGGAGAGCATTCAAAATGCCCTCCAGGCCAGAACATGGTCCATTCAACCTTGTATTCACCAACAGACTGAGAATGACTCCATGCATAGATATGGATGTGAGAACTCTCCAAGTTTGTCTCATTATGATGGATTTTTCAATCAAGTAATTCTAAACTAACTGTATTTTTATCTTAAGTATAATATTTTTTATCAAAATTACTATTAAATTGCTTACATCCTCAGGCAGCATTAACTCTTGGGCAATCAAGTTCCATAAGTTATTAGCCACTGTGTTAAATAAATGTTCTCAATTCTTCTAAAACTGCCTATTCAGAGTTTTCTGGGTTGCCCAATACTTTAAATATTTCCAGACTTCCCAAACAACTCCAAATCACCAAATGCTTATCTTCCCTTCTTATCTTCCCTAGCCTTGATCAGATTTTTTATTTGCCTTTGTCTGTCAACAATATAGAGGCAAATGTTTCCAATTATCATTCTATAATCTGCTTGGATCTAGAAGTGGAGCAGGGTGCACCCTAAAGGATTTATAGACTGATTAGAGGCTGCTTTCTGTTTGTCCACTCTTTTCAAAACTGAAATACCATTTTGAAAAAAGTTGGAAATGTAGGTGAAGAAAAAGGGTGGATCCATCTTGAACTTCAGAAACTGCCGCCAAGACCATGTATATCATTTTTCCTTGTCAAAATATTATTACCATATTTCAGAACTCTTCTAAGGACTTGGAATAGATCTCTTTGCTGAGTCTGCCACGTGTTAGAATTCTCCTCAGACCATGAGCTAATGTAGCAGGGCATTAGACCATCTGTTATTATTAGAGAACTAAACTTGAACTTAATGCTTAAGACAAATATGCAGATGAGGACCTTTCATATATTAGTGAGTAGAACTTTCTCTTTCATATCAGTTTGGCAAAATTATATATACACACTCAAAAAACAAAGCAAAACAACAACAACAAAAACAGTTTAAAAATACAGGAAAAATTTACATAGTAACATTTTATTTCTTACTTGTTTTGCCATACCTTGAATTTTTTTTTTTTGTCATAGTCAAAATATCCTCCACACATTTTAATGTAATGCTTTTTTTCTAGTTCTGCTTACATAAGATATCTATGGCTATGACAACTATTTCCTAACTGAATGGAGGGGTAAATGTGGGAGAGAAGAATTAAATTATGAAACAGTAACATAAGAAAATGAAATTTAGTCAGATTTTTAAATTTAAAGCCAAGTATCTGATACAAGTTACTTATTAGTTTTTGCTTTATCTGCAATTACTAAATGATTTGATAATTTTTGGATATTAATCTACCCCAAATTGCAATTAATTGCAACATGATTTCTAGAATTATGAAGTGACTGACAAGCCTTGATATATAAAAGTGAGATATGAGAATTGGAAGGAAAGAATGTGTAATTACCATGTGACATAATTTAGAAGAGGGATTGAGTCAAAGTGAGATTTTCAGATAAAAAAAGTATTGAGCAAGTTTGTGATGTAGGAGCCAGAAGTGCCAGCTGAGTTAGAGTGGAATACAGGAAAAGGAGGAAGAGATGTGAGACACGGGTATTGGGTAACTCCTATTTCATTACATATTCATAATTTGAATATTATCATTGACTTTCTACTCATTCTTTAGTTAATAAATAATATTGTATAATAAGTACACATTCTAGCAAAACTCGAATAATGTGAAAAAATAGATATTTCCTCATATTTAGTTACATTCATATCAGTAGGAAAAACATGTATACATTGTTCTTTCTACTGGTCTAATATAACCTACATATACTACTTACATATTTTTCAAAATATAACCTTTTAGTTATGTACCCCATGAAAAATATATATTGTTGCAGAGCAGAAAACAATGGTTTACACATAAAAAAGTGAAGGTGGCAGCTCTCTCACTTATATTCTCTCTCTCTTTATGTATTATGTATGATATACTCCTTTGCATAATTATGACATTTGAAAGCATGTAATTTTACATTTATTTAAAAAATAAATCATTAGATATGAGAAAGGGGAAATATAATTAAAAATATGAAAGAACACTGAAACAAATGACCTAATTGTATTTCAATTGAATACCATAACCACACTGAAGGGAAGATAAATGAAATACAAACTAATCAAAGTAACTTATGTACATGATATTTAAATATATACCCTCACTAAATAAGAGTTGTCAGGAAGATATGGCACCTCAGAAGCAATGAACACACTTAGTGCTCATATCTTGTTCTCTATAAACTCTCTTCACTAAAATGAACCAGGTCACCTTGAAGAAATGTCTAATACCAGGGCTGAGGCAAGATAGGTACAAGATAATTCTGGCACTTTTTGTTATGCTAAAAAGTAAGGAAGTACTACCAAAGGATGTGGGTGTGTCATAAAGATAGAGGTGACAGTTTGAAGGGGCTCTGACTGGCCAAATCTGGAATAACTTGAGCACCAAAATCATTGCATGCATTAATAAATTATAATCCACTGAACAAATGGGAATTAATAAATAGAAGAATAAACAAATGGAGAAGAGTCATATATTCTTTAAATTAAACACTAATGATAAACTAATGAATGTGGAGGAAATGTTAGAGTTGGAAAATAATCATTTGCTAAATATGTTATATATTGAATTAATTAAGATCATTATTGTGTTATAAATTTAGAAAAAAACTTTTCATTAGGAGTAGAATATTTGCATTATTTTATTGTCCCCCCACAGATGGCATATTAATTTTAAGGAAGAAAAAATATTAATCATACAGTGGAGATTTAGGCACTATTGTGACCATATCATAAAAAAATTAACATCACCAATGAGGGACAAATGGACATCATATGCCTCCAGATGTGACAATTTAGAAACGCATAACCATGCAGTGTTCTAGGTGAGAATACATAACTTCAATCTAATCATGAAGAAACATCAAACAAAAACAAAAAAAGAAAATTTTATTTTACAAAGGGGTTATTATTTTTCAAAATGTGAATGTCATAATTTATTTATTTATTTATTTTTATTTCAGCGTATTACAGGGTACAAACATTTATGTTACATATATTGCCTTTGCCTTACTCAAATCAGAGCTTCAAGTGTGTCCTGTCCCCAGACGGTGCACTCTGCAACCATTAGGTGTGAATATACCCATCCCTTCCTGCCAAACCTGCCCGACACCAAATGAACACTAATACTAAATTTACAGAAATCAGTAGCATTCATAGATGCCAATAACAGTCAAGCTGAGAACAGAATCAAAGACTCAATGCCCTTCACAATAGCAATGAAGAAAATAAAATACCTAGGAATCTATTTAACTAAGGAGGTGAAAGACCTCTACAGGGAGAACTACAAAACCCTGAAGAAGGAAATAGCAGAGAACATAAACAGGTGGAAAACCATACCATGCTCATGGGTCGGCAGAATCAGCATTGTTGAAATGTCTATACTGCCCAAAGTGATCTACAGATTCAATGCAATCCCTATTAAAATACTAACTTCATTTTTTTCAGATCTAGAGCAAATAATTCTATGCTTTGTATGGAATCGGAGAAGATCCTGTATAGCAAAAGCAATCTTAAGCAGAAAGAACAAGTTGAGAGGCATCAATTTACCAGACTTCAAGCTATGCTACAAGGCTATAGTAACTAAAACAGCATAGTGCTGGCACAAGAACAGAGACAAAAACCAATGGAACAGAATTGAGAACCCAGATATAAAACCATCCTCATATAGCCATCTAATCTTTGACAAAGCAGACAAAAACATACACTGGGGAAAAGAATTCTTATTCAATAAATGATGCTGGGAAAATTGAATAGCCACATGTAGAAGACTAAAACAGGATCTGCACCTCTCACCTCTCACAAAAATCAACTCATGGTGGATGACAGCCTTTAACCTAAGGCATGAAACTATAAGAATTCCAGAAGAAAATGTTGGAAAAACTCGTATTGACATTAGCCTAGGGAAAGAATTTATGAAGAAGACCCCAAAGGCAATCACAGCAACAACGAACATTAACAAATAGAACTTGATTAACCTACAAAGCTTCTGTCCAACCAAGGAAACAATCAACAGAGTGAATAGACAAGCTACAGAAAACATTTTCATGCTATATATCCAATAAACAGCTGATAACCAGAATCTATAAACAACTCGAACAAATCAGTAAGAAAAAATCAAAACAACCCTATAGAAAAGTGGGCAAAAGACATGAACAGAAAGTTTTCAAAAGAAGATAGACTAATGGCTAATAAACATATAAAAAAATGCTCAACATCTCTAATCATCAGGGAAATGCAAATCAAAACCACAATGAGATATCACTTATGTCCAGTGAGAATGGCCTTTATCAAAAAGTCCCCGAACAATAAATGTTGGTGTGGTTGCGGAGAGATAGGAGCACACATATACACTGCTGGTGGGACTGCAGACTAGTACAATCTCTGTGTAAAGTAATATGGAGATACCTCAAAGAGCTACAAATAGAACTACCATTTGATCCAGCAATCCCATTACTGGGCATCTACTCAAAAGAACAAAAGACATTCTATAAAAAATGCATCTGTACCAGAATGTGTAGCAGCACAATTCACAATTGCAAAGATGTGGAAACAACCCAAGTGCCCATCTATACAGAGTGGATTAGTAAAATG
>RJWJ010035812.1:0-16790 GCA_004363605.1 Indri indri
CTCTCTCTCTCTCTCTCTCTCTCTTTTCTGTCGCTCTGTTTTCTGGGCTAGAGCGTCCTGGCATCAGCCTATCTCACAGCAACCTCAAACTCCTGAGCTCAAGCGATCCTCCTGCCTCAGCCTCCCGAGTAAGCAGCCTTATCTCAGCAATGGCCATTCCTCCGGAGCCATTGCGGCCTCTGAGAAAAATTATGGACTTTTAGATCATACTTATATTCACGGACAGCTTTAAAAGTTGACTTAGTATATATTTAAAAGAGGCACAGAAAGATATTCTTATAAAAAATTTTTTCAGTGCCTCTGAATTAGCTGAAACTTTATCAAAACTATAGTTATTTACACAAGTACAAAAAATTAAAGGAAATGAACGTGTAACAAAAGAAAGCTCTGGGCTTTGTGACTCTGCTCTTTTTTATATTACCAACTAGTTGTACATAAGGTGGGAACTACATTAAAATACTGTACTTAGTTAACGCCTGCTTTTTCCGTTAAAAATTTTAATGAGAAAAATATACATTCTTGCTGAATTTTTTTTCAAATGAGGGGAAAATATAAAGTAGCTAAAAAGAAAATTCCCTTTTACTACTCCCTTTTAGGAATTCTTCTACCTCCTGTTAATAAGTTGTGGTGTATCTTTCCAGACTTTTTTCTATGCACTTTCTTGCTTACATAGATATTTACATGTGTCTTACAAATGGGATGAATGAAATTATTTAATATATTCTATTATTCTACTTTCTGACTTCTTTTTTTGAACGTTGTATCTTGAAGAATTCCCCTAGAATACGTATTCATTCTTTTTAATTGCCATATAGTGTTTCACTGTTCATATGGAAGTATTAAAATTTATTGTTATTCCCTCCATTGATGAACATTTAGGTTGTTTTTAATTTTTCTCTATTGTATCATTAGTATTCACATATGTAATTGTCCACATGTATAAGTATGTTTGTAGGATGGATTGTTTAAGTAATATTGTTTCATTGAAGGGCATAATATTTAACATATTGATGAATGTTGCTAAATTAACCCACGAAAATACTGTGGTGTTTAGAGTCAGATGAACAGTGATGAAAATGCCCTTTTCATCATACACTGATCAACACTGCATACTACTGATTGTTCAATTTTCTCTAATCTGATGGGAAATCACTGATAAGATCATTGATTTCATATTCCTTGATCACTTTGTCTTTTTATTTGTTCTTATTCTTTTACCTTATTATATCGTATTATCTTTTTATTACTGATTCAAAGTGTCATGTAGTTATATCTCTCAGTTATTTCCTTATGGCTTCTGGGTTTTCTATCATGTTTAAGATGACTTTGCTGCCTGAAGAGTACATATATATTCTTGTATTTTCTTCATGTTTCTTATAATTTTTTAATACTTTGATTATAAATCAATTGCAATTTATTTTGAAGTATAATGCAAGGCAGAGAATCTCACTTGATGTTTTTTTCTGTTATGTTCTACCACAATCGATTTGAAATGCTGCCATTAACACTAAAGTTCCTATGAAAACGTGGATCTATTAGCGATTCTCTCCTCCGTTTTACTGAACTGTCTTTCTAGTCTCACACCAATACATTTTTGCTTAATCATTCTAACTTCGTAATATATTTTGATATCTGGTAGGGAAAGTCATCCTTTTACTGTTCTCCTGCTTAAAAAGTCAGTATTCTGGCCAGGCTCAGTGGCTCAAGCCTTTAATCCCAGCACTTTGAGAGGCTAAGCCGGGAAGATGGCTTGAGGCCAGGAATTTGAGGTTCCAGTGAGCTATGATCTTGCCACTGTACTCCAGCCTGGATGACAGAGCGAGACCTTGTCTCTAAAAGAAAGAAAGAAAGAAAGAAAAAGTCAGTATTTGTACTCATTTACTCTTCCAGATAAAATTTAGGATAAGACTTTCAATTCCAGAAACATTTTTTCTCTGAATATTTGATGGGGCCATACCGAATTGATAAATTAATTTGCATTAAATTGATATCTTTGTAATATTGAGTTTACCTTTCAGGAACATCCAATGTCTCTGTATTCAGGTCTCTTTTCCATCCTTTGGTACAAATTATTCCTAGATAATCTATCATTTAATCTTTTTCCTGTTTTTTTAAGTGAGTTACCTACATAATGTGTCACAAATAGGAGGAAGTGACAGAAATAGTGATATTGCCTAAGGGCAATAACAGACAATAACAGAATTTAGATTAGAAACCAAATCTTCTGACTGGTGCTCTTCCCATAATGAGATTCTTCTCCTACTGTCTTGTTCTCACATTCTTTCTTTCTCTCTCTCTCTCTGTCAGTGTAGCTTCATGTTGAATATGGAGTCTAAACCAGGAAAATATAGCATAATCTCAAAAATCTTGGAATCATAAGAAATTGGAACAATGAATTTATAAGGTTTATTTCTCAAATTCTATTCATGGTCAAAATGAGTAATATTTATGTTGATGGAATTTTTGGATTTTATTTTTAACCTAATATTTCTTCACATAAGTGCAACTTCAGCAAAATTTCATCAATATTGACCTTGAACTTCATGTAAGAAATGAAGTTATAAAAGGGCATCATAGGCCAGGCGCGGTGGCTCATGCCTGTAATCCTAGCACTCTGGGAGGCCGAGGAGGGCGGATTGTTTGAGCTCGGGAGTTCGAGACCAGCCTGAGCAAGAGCGAGACCCCGTCTCTACTAAAATTGAAAGAAATTAATCGGACAACTAAAAATATATAGAAAAAATAAGCCAGGCATGCTGGCACATGCCTGCAGTCCCAGCTGCTTGGGAGGCTGAGGCAGAAGGATTGCTTGAGCCCAGGAGTTTGAGGTTGCTGTGAGCTAGGCTGATGCCACGGCACTCTAGCCCGGGCAACAGAGTGAGACTTTGTCTCAAATAAAAAAAAAAAGGAACTATTATTTCAATTAAAAATATGTAAAAAGAAAAAAGGGCATCATATTCATGTTTTTTGTTTCATTAAAGATTTAAAAGCATAACTTCATTTTAATTAAGCTTAGTACTTGTCTTTTATTTAGAGTGGTCACAAAACAGTTGTTTGCTCAGTGTTAACACTTAAGAAACTAATGGTAGTTTCAACAATTATCAGTACTCTGTGATCCTATCATCAAGTATTTTGGATATTTGATGGATAAAGCAGTGAATTTCAATAAATAAATTTTACAATAAATAAAACCAGAGTTTTCTTAACAAAACTTAAGCTAAAAGCAGAAAATATATAGATTCGGGCTTAATGACGCAGTCTAACCATTTCCACGGATGTCTTGTCAGGAGGAATCCTCATACATTTTGTCCCTTGAATATGCAAAGGTCTCTGACCACTTTCTTTAAAGTTAGTAGGTGTGTATGCTAATTCCATTTCACAAGAAGAACCCTGAAAGATTTACCAGCTTCTGCATCCTTTTTCCCCCATCCTTAAGCACAGCACCTCACACAAGGTGCTAGTTATGCCTGTTAAATCATATCAGATGTAACAACAAAAAATTGAAATTCATAGCGTAGTCAGCCTATTTAAATGTTCATACAGTCAAAAATTGATTTGATAGATGATAAAAACATGGCTTGTTCTAAATACTAGAAATTCAGGAAAGGAACTGACTGAGAGTATCAGAGATGAGGGGAGCGATGTTGTATGGTATAGAGGCCAGTTGAACAAGTGAAGAACACAAAATGAAGACAGGTTTTTTACTTGACTAAGGAGGTTATCTGAATTTTCGGTGTTTGTGGAGAAAGTCATCAAACGCTTGAGATCTAAGTGCCTTGGTTAAAGCAGTAGGTGAGCTAAGAATTCTGGCACTCTCGTTTTCAGGAGATGCTCCTACCTTGTTAATGAGCCTGTTGAATATGAACCCACTAAACGAAAATGTGTTCTTTTTTAAAAATGAAGTATTTTCTATCATCACATGTAAGCCTCAGTATCTTTCCTATTTGTTTCTTGTTCTCATTGCTGCTCACGTGACATGCCCCAACTCAATCAGACAAGGCTTTCTTCTTGCATGAGGCAGGCACACCTGGAAGGAGAGCTACTGGGATCTGGTGCCCAGCCACAGGATGCTGGAACCCCAGCTTTTCTCTGAGGCTTTGATGCTTCTTTGGCTGACCCATATCTGCTCTACTAAAGAACATTTGGAAAGGAGTTTTGTGTAGTGTAACTTGCCTGGTTGGCAGTCTCGTTTCTTTCTTAGCCAAGGAGAAGCAAGGGGCTGGCTCATCAAACCAAATTTGAACCTCCAGCTACACTTGAATAATCATGGTGGTTGATGTAGGAATCAGCAAAGTCTTTGAAGTTCTCTGGCATGAAAGGCAAATTATAATTTGGTTCTTAACTGAAATGTTTTTCCTTTTGTGTTGTTTGACATCCTGGGCACAGGGTTCCCAGACTTCCATAACCAGCATCATGGGCATTTTTTTATTACGTTATGTTATGCATGATGTTTCATCTTCCTCTCACTGGCTTGAATAATTAGATCAATAGAATACCAATCTAGTCTTGAGTCAAATAAATTCAAATTACACAAAAATTAAATGGTTATTGAGAAAGGAGCATTTCATTATCTCCATATTGTGTTTTCATATCCTGTAGAGCACCAGCAATGGAGATTCTTATAATTGAATATGATACAAATTCACCAAAAAACTGAATCTTCTTTAAATCTTACCAATTAATAGATATGAATGTTCAATTAATCAATCAACATATATTTTTTGAGTGCCTCTGAGTTTAACACATTGACTGCCATGGTAGAAAATTTTTTTTCCCTTGGGACCACAGTGTTTTATTACAAAAATAGAATACAAACTTCAAAAACAAAACAATCCTTTCTAATTTAATGAAAAATTTGTTATTTTTTTTGTGTGTGTGTGTGAGTTATATGCAAATCAAAAAATAGTTCGTGCATCTCCCAAGGTAAAGAGACGTGTGAGTTACATATTCTTCACAAGGCCCCTTGCTCAAAACTAGCGTGCGTTAACTACAACTCATATAGCAGTTAATGTGTTAAAGATGTTTAAAGTACTGCTATTAGATACTGTAGTGACAGCAACAATGCTTCCAGAACCTGGAAAGGGGTAGACCATTCCTTACTGAGGGTCAGCTAACCACCCCCAATGCCCTCTTGATCACTGGCCTCACATACACTGACCTGTTGCACTTACTGAAAATAGAACAGTGAAGTGCTCCCAAACCACATTTAAGTTGAAGTGCCATTATTGAAATTCATGTGATGCAACATAATATTGTGTGACCAACAACTTAAATAGGTCATTAATGTTCTTTATTTCTATGAGATTAAGAAAACCTGTAAGTTAAATGAGAGTGTGTGTGGTCAGAACTGCCTTCTGCTATAATTCCCCTGTAGGGTTTTTAAAACTTTTATGCCCTTAGTAGTAGGCTCAGCATTGCCCTGGTTGAGTTGGCCTGGGGTAATATCCTATGTGAGTTTTCTTTCAGGGCACAATCCTCTATGCCAAGGTTCAGCAACATTTTTTTGTAAAGTGCCAAATATTTTAGATTTTGAAAGTGTGTTAGTTTCCTAGGCTGCTGTAGTGAAATACTACAAACTAAGTAGCTTAAAACAACAGAAATTTATTCTCTCACAGCTCTGGAGGCTCTGAGGGAGAGACCATTGCATTCCTCTTTTCTGCTTCTGGTGGTTGCTGGCAATCCTCACTCCAGTCTCAGCCTCCATTGCCATATGGCTTTCTTCCCTCTGTGCATCTGTGTCCCCTCCTCTTAAGAACACCAGTCACTGGATTCAGGACCCACCCTAATCTACTATGACCTCATGTTAGCTTAATTACATCTGCAAATAAGGTCACTTTCTGAGGTTCTGGGTGGACTCGAATTTTTGGGAGACACTATTCAAACTGGTACAGCAGGGCATACAGTCTCTGTTGTAGCTACTAAACTACAACTGTGTTGTAGCACTAAAGCAGCCATAGACAATATATAAAAGAATGAGTAGGGTGTGTTCCAATAAAATTTTATTTAAGGACACTGAAATTTAAATGTTATATAATTTTCACATGTCATTAAACAGCATTTTTTCATTTGATTTTTATCCAGCAATTTAAAAGATCATTCTTGGGCGCAGTGGCTCATGCCTATAATCGTAGCACTCTGGGAGGCCAAGGCAGAAGGATTGCTTGAGCTCAGGAGTTCAAGACCTGCCTGAGCAACAGTGAGACTCTGTCTCTAGTAAAAAAAAAATATATATATATATATAGAAAAAAATTAGCCGGGCATCGGCGAGTGCCTGTAGTCCCAGCTGCTCGGGAGGCTGAGGCAGAGGATAACTTGAGCCCAGGAGTTTGAGGTTGCTGTGAACTACAATGATGCCACTGCACTCTGCCTGGGGTGACAGAGAGAGACTCTGTCTCTAAATAAATAAATAATCATTCTTAGTTTGTGGGCCTTACAAAAACAGGTTGCGGGGGGCGGGGGGCAGGGTAGGGAGCAGATTCGACCCACAGGCCATAGTTTGCTAACTCCTGATACAGTTTGTGGGCAGACAGAGGTAACTATAGGGCAATTTTTCTTTCTTCTGCTCATAAGCAAAAGAGCCACGTTCTGAGAAAACCTGTTTGTGATTTGCACCAAGAAACTTTTGATAGCCTCATGTTTCAGCAGAGAGGAAACCAGGCTGATCAGTAATGATGCTTGTTTGGCAGCTTCATTCCTGGTGTGCTTGCCAAAATTTTGGTAAGGATTTTGTTGTCAAGATTAAGAGGTGATGCAGGCTTAAATGAAGAACGTGACCTGGAATCCTTGTGTTGAAGGATTAGGACATTTCCCTCATGGGCTCATAGCATTCCCTGTGCCAAAGCTTAGAGTCTACTTTTGAGGTGATTTTAATTTAAAGGCATTTTGTGATGTAATATTTCATGGCATTCTGATAAGATGTCGTCAATCCCTAGACACTCATTCAAAGCCAGATATTAGATAATATTAATACTCTGCACATCTGAACAGACTTCATCTTCTAATGCTAAGAGTTGCTACATTATCTAGGGGCAAAATAAATCTAAACTTTCTGACTTATGCATATTACTTCTAATAAGATTTATGTAATATAACATTTTAAGTTATTGTTAAAGATTGTGATTATGTACTTGCTTTTTCTGCTTACAAAATAAATATCTGCTCATTGTAGAAAATTAGAATAATGCCAAATTGAATAATATAAAAAGTGAAAGTTTCCCATAATCTCAATTCCCAGAGATAATTTCTAGACATATTTCTAGACATATTTATTTTTCCAAACATCTCCCTCTACCAAGTAATTGTAAAAGTACACACTGAGCAGACATTTTCAATGTTATCAAGAGATTTTGGAACAAGTTTATGAATATGATGAGCAAAATATGAATGGGTGTTATATACCTAATTATACATTAAACTTAGTATGCTGATAATAGAATATGAAATAGTTATGGCTCCCAATGGTAAGGGACGTTTCTTTGTTTTGTTTCCAGTAAGCAGAGAATAACAATAACTTTCATGTGTATAAAGTCCTGTTATTCAGAAACTCACATTGCCTTGGGTTCAGCAATGGAACTTTTCTTTCTGTTACAGAGAGACTCCAAACAGGTATCCACCTTCTTCAATGACATCAACATTTTCATAGGTTTTACTGTTCACAACACATGTTATTTAGTAGAGATGTTATCTGGTTGATAATTGAGAATATTCTGTGAGCCTAATTTGATTTAGGGAGGAGTTCACTGACAGGATCTCCAGCGGATTTTTTAATTTTTTTTTGAGACAGAGTCTGGCTCTGTCGCCTGGGCTAGAGTGCCTTGGCGTCAGCCTAGCTCACAGCAACCTCCAACTCCTGGGCTCAAGCGATCCTCTGCCTCAGCCTCCTGAGTAGCTGGGACTACAGGCATGTGCCACCATGCCTGGCTAATTTTTTCTATATATTTTTAGTTGTCCAGCTAATTTCTTTCTATTTTTTAATAGAGATGGGATCTCATTCTTGCTCAGGCTGGTCTAGAACTTCTGACCTCGAGTGATCCTCCCACCTCAGCCTCTCAGAATGCTAGGATTACAAGCGTGAACCACCACGCCCGCCCTCAAGTGGATTTTGTGATGACTGGTGTGGTTTATGCTCTTAGCAGCCTAGAACAGAATGGCTGAATTATTACCATTCTTAGACAACAAGGAAATCTTCTGTATAAAAGTAGATAGATGATCCTCCACTTGAGTACAGAAGTGAACAGATAATCTTAACACTTAAGATATGCCTGCAAGATGCCAACATACTTTTGTGTCTTAGGAGGTAATGTGGGCTTTGGAGTCACACAGACCTGGGCATAAATCCTAACTTTATTCTCATCATCTGTGGGGCGTTAGACAATTTACTTAAATTGAGTTTTGGTTTTCTCATCTGTAAAATGGGAGTAAATAGTACCCACTTTGCAGGAGTGTTTGAACATTAGGGTTGATGTGTGTGTAAAGCACTGAGCCAGTATCTCACATTTAGGAGAAGCTCAAAAAATATCATTTTTTATTGTTATTGAGAGATCTTTAGGTGACTCCATCCAACCCTCTTATTTAACAAAAGAATAAATTGCGTTTAGAAGGCTTATTGCTCTTAGGTTGTTCAGGTGGTTGGAGCAGACCAGGAAGAATAATTTTGACATTCCGATCCTTACTGCAGTCTTCTTTCCATCATTCATTCACTCTTTGTTTTCCATTTATTATATGCCCATTCAGTTCTATGTATTGTGCTGAACCTGGAGAAAATATATATATATATATTTGTTTTTGAGAATATAAAGGAGCATAAAATACAGACTCTGTCTTTAGAAGCTCATAGTCTAATGGGGAAAATACACAAACATTAATTTTTGTTCAGTTCCTTGGCTGTTATAATGAAATTATTTTATGTACACTCATGAGAATTGGTTGAGACAGTGATCTAACTCAGCTTTAAGGAACCAGGAAGGCTCCATAGTGGCAGGGTGGAATTTGAGTTTAGCCTTGAAGTATGCATTGGAGATTGCCAGGCAGTTGAGTATGTGAGTGCATGTGTGTTTGGGAGGGGGACAGGAGTTGAAGGATAGTATTTTAGATAGAAGAAACAGCCTGTAGGAAAGTTATGGAGATATTAAAGAGCATGGCATATTCATGGCAGCTTGGATAGTTTGATGTGATTTGGGTTGTGAGAAGAGATGAGGCTAAAGGGTGCCATGCAAATGGGTCTGGAATGCGGCACCTCTTTTGCTGTTGAAACACTGTCATGCATTGTGTGGTAACTAGAGTACTAATGAGAGTTAAATGTACATAAAGGGATAAATGAGTTTTTGTGAACTGATTTGGGAAACTGCCTACCATTTATAGCATTGTTTTGGAGGCAAAATGTCATCAATTTCAAAATAACAAGATCAAAATGAACGTTTGGAACGTTTCTTAGTTCATGCAGGCTGCTATAGCAAAATACCTAGATTGGGTAATTTATAAACAACAAAAATTTATTGCTTACAGTCCTGAAGGCTGGGATGTCCAAGTTCAAGGTGCTGGGATGTCCAAGTTCAAGGTGCCTGTAATTTGATGTCTGGTGAGGGCCTGTTTCTCATAGATGGTGTCTTGCTATGTCCTCACATGGCTGAAGGGGTAAACAAGCACTCATGGGCTTCTTTTTATAAATGCACTAATCTCAATTATGAAGATGGAGCCCTGTGTCTAACCATCTCCCAACAGCCCCACCTCTTAGTACCGTACTTTTGGGGGGTAGGTTTCGATATAAGAATTTTGGGAAGACTCAAATATTCAGACCATAGCAGAACCCAAATTATACCAAAAAAAGAAAACCTGTGTAATGATTGACTTTCACATAATAGGGACTAAATAAATACTGGTTAAATATTTTTATGCAAAGTTCCAGTTCTTGAGTAACTTTTATGTTTTTTTGAGAGACAGGAGCTCTCTCTCTGTTGCCCAGGCTGGAGTGCAGTGGCACAATCATAGCTCACTGCAGCCTCTAACTCTTGGGCTCAAGGGATCCTCCCACCTCAGCCTCCTGGGTAGCTGGAACTGCACGCTTGAGCCACTCTGCCCAGCTTGAGTAAGTTTTGATATGAAACTTTAGGACAACATAATAATTTATACAACCCTGTAGCATGGCATAAATCTTTATTGATCTGTAACATAATAATATGTCTCTGGTCATTAATTCACCATTAAAATCTGATTAATGTTATTTGGCTGATTTTCTTAGGACTTAGTCTAGGTTAGTTTGATTTTGATGGTTGCTAATTGGTCAAGGGGAATAGCTTATACTGTCATAACTATGTGTTCTTATGTAATTGCATCATATTTCCATATCTAGTTGAAAGTATGTCTCTTATGCTAAATATTTTACTATTTTTATGTATACCTTATATCAACAAATATTCCCTGTTTGCGATTTATAAAATTTAGATAAATTATATCTTTGGAAACAATATCTGTTTTCAGTTCATTACTCTAGGCCTGATTTCCTAACATAACTATATTTCCATATTCCTTCATATTTTGTTGATTCAGTGATTATTATTTTTCTTTTGAGTTTTCATGGAAATACCACTGGGGCAGGATTTTTGCATTGAATTTACTCAGAACGATTTTATACCTCTGATATAAATTCTGAATATTAGCTGATTATAGAAACTTAAGGCTTTATTTTTTGTTTGTTTTTTTTATTTGGGGTTTTTTTTGAGACAGAGTCTTGCTTGGTTGTCCAGGCTAGAGTGCAGTGGCATCATCATAGCTCACTGAAACCTCCAACTCCTGGGCTCAAGGGATCCTCCTGCCTCAGCCACCCAAGTAGCTGGGACTACAGGAACATACCACAACACCTGGCTCATTTTTCTATTTTTAGTAGTGACAGGTCTTGCTCTTGCCCAGGTGGGTCTTGAACTCTCGAGCTCAAGCAAATCCTCCTGCCTCAGCCTCCCAGAGTGCTGTGATTACAGGTGTGAGCCATTGCACCTGGGCAGCTTTATTTTGTTTTAGAAAAGTATTTATTATGTACACTCTAGTGGGTGTCAGTCAGGACCATCCACAATTCAAAAATAAGAAAATCTCGATAGGCTCAAGGGAGCTGCCCAAGGATAGGCTCAAGGGAGCTAGGGACAGTGGTACGTGAGCAGTGGGCAAGGAAGGTGGAATAAAGTGTCAATTTGGGGGTTTAGTTCAAGAGACATGGCAGCTAAGGGGGCTTCTGATAAAACCGCAATTGTCTTTTAACAACTTAACAAAACTTCCATTTACTTCCTGGGTCATCTTTAGGAACTCAAAACCTTATAGGATTTGCTTGGTCCTTTGGTTCTATTAGCTGAGTAACTTTTTTAGGGTAACTACACATATATTTATATAGTGTTTTGATGTCTTAGAGGTCTTTTGAGCATAGGAGTAGCTATTCCGTCAATAAATCACTGAAGAGATGGTCCTGGAAATTTCTGTAGCTATGGCAACCACTTTAGGTCAATGTACCAGTCAGTTTTTTGCTGCAGAACAACCCACCTCAAACTTTAGTGGCTTAAGAAACCAACATTTATTATTTCTTATGTTTCTGTAGGCTGACTCAGTTTGAGGTTGGATGTTCGAGGATGGCCTCACCCACTCACATGTTTGGAAGTGGCTTGGATGGCTGAGACAGCTGAGGCCTGTCTCCATGTGGCAGCATCCAGCAGGCTAGTCTGGGTTTGTCCATAAGGGTTCCCAGCAACAAAAGAGGGCAAGTCCCAAGGTACAAGTCTTTTCTCAAGTTTCTGCTTGTCATATTTTCTTATATCCCGTTAGCCAAAGCAAAGCCCAGATTCACAGGTGCAAATATAGACTTTACCTCTTAATGGGAAGAGCAGCGTAAGAGACTTGCAAGGGCTTGGAGAAATTGTGGTCATTTTGAAATTGATCCAGCCAGTCACTGTAGAAATTATTCTACTTGTTCAATAAGAGGTTGCAGCAGTGAGCACAGCTGTACTATGGCTTCAGAAAATGTCATACAGTATTTGCTATAAGCAAAGTCTATAAAACTTGAAAAAAACCCTACCAATGTAAAAGGCTGAATTTAAGAAGTAAGAAAATGCCGTAACATTTCTATATTACTCAACATTTTACAAAACACGTCCACATATATTGCATTTTAAAAAATCTTTTCAGACTCTTTGTAAGGTAGGTATTTGATCATTATTCTCATTTTATAGATGTGTAAACTGATACACACACATTAAGACTCTTAATTGCAATCATTTACCTTGTAAGAGGAGTGAGATTTGAATTTAGTTCTTTTATGGTAAAGTTTGCAACCAGGCCTCCATGCTGCGCGCAGGAGTCTCTGGGTGTCCTGATCATTTGATGCAGCAAGGGACATATAAATGTAATTATTAGAGATGTCTACAATTTCTTTAGCCATATCATTTATTATACATCATGTTCTCATTCAGTAAAAAGTTGTAAGATCTATGAATAATTTTAAAGGAAAAGTGTCTATATAAATGCTATCCTCATTAAAGACTCAATGAATTCTCTTTTTCTGTCTGTCTTCCATTTCTGGTGTCTGTTAAGACCTGTATTCAGTTGTTTTCACATTATACTTACATATTTACTGAACTTCACAAGGATAGCTGAATTTCACAAATTTGTCTGGACTCTAAATATTAACAATTCTTGTGTCCATTGTTACTATACGAAATAGGTTTAACTTCTATTTTTCATATAATTTCTGTATATAGTATATACATATGTATATATGTGTACATACACATATACATATACATATGAAACCTTATATCTTTTATTTTACACTGCAAAGGCATGGTTCTCCAACAGAGCATGTGGACTTTCCAGGAACCCTAGACATTAATTTGATACATAGTACCAGAGAGAAGTAGGCTCCCAAGGCCTTTTTTAATGAGAAATCAATATTCCTTAAGTCTGTACTATTTGCACAGTAATTGGAAAATAATGGTCCTTTCTCACCTGATTTTTGCTGAAATTATCTCATTCGTGGACTAGTGAGATGTGCAGTCCTGAGCATAGGCACAATGTGCAGCCAACATCTAATGTGTTCCTTGGCACAATAGCTCATCTTGGCAGAATGACCCAAAGAAGCTCTGACTGGTGAATTCCCCTGAGCCGTCTAGGGCATTAGTTGACCTTCGGCTGGCTGCTTACATTTCTTCAGCTTCAGTTAACTTACCTTACTTGCTTGGTGGGAGGTTCAAATGAGGTAATCTGGCTAAAATTCATGTCGAAACATTAAAAGCTATAGAAACATGAGTTATAAACATGCACTAATGGTGCACCAATAGGAGGAAGCAACATAGTTATTTAAAATTTTTAGTAACTGGGTTCACAAAAATTTAAGGACTTTTGGAGCTACTCACTGTACCTTTTCTATGTATCTTTGCAATGCTCGAGAAATATCCCAAGTCTGGGAATAATCACAACTGCTATTGACACAAAGCCAGGAGCTCAGTCTAGTGGTGAAATTTTTATGATTAGCCTTTTGTCCCTATTACTAGGACTCACCCCAAAAAGAGAATGGAGAGTGTCTGCAGAAGCACCTCAGGGTCTACTCTAGCGGAAGTAGCGTTCCTCCTTGTCCCTCCTCTGCGTGCTTTCCTCACTGCACAGCACTTCGACTCCTCCCTTTCCTTGGTCTGGATTCTCTTAGTGATCCTAATTATATTGCTGGCCTTGGTGTTCAGGCTGAGGTAACCTTTGTGGCCAATTTATGTGCTATTTTCAAGGAAATTTCCCAGTGTTTTACAGGAACTTTATTTACTTTCACAAGACCTCATCAATGTATTCATTACAAAGAACCACACTGGTTTCCTTTTCTACTCTTTCTTGCTCGGCCACCTCTGCAGGAAATTACATCGTAGGCAGAGGCATCACGCAGAGAGAAGATGTCTCCTTATTCAGTGGAAGCGATTTCTGTCTTACGTGTTACTTCAACTGTCATAACATTCTCAGGCATGAACTTCATTCTCTTGATTAATATTTATAACCTCCTCTTTAGTCACCTGTAATGTCAGTGCCTGTGAGGGTGGGAAGCTCCGCACAAGGCAGGTCTGCTAGTACATAAAGAGACCAGGGTCGTCCAAAGGTCCCCCTGTCAAAGGAAGCCCTGGGACCGATTCTGGCTACAAACCAGGAGAGGCATTTCCATCGAGACTCGAGCTTGTCCTAACTGGAGATGGCATGGCCCACTGGACTCAGGGCAGAAGACCCCAGCTTAGTGTCTGCTTGTTGCTGGCTTGCTCTGTGACCTTAGGCAGTTCACTGATGTTTGATACCTTTATTTCCCCAACTGTAACATGGACTGTGTGATTGTCTAGATAGGTTTGTTATAAACAGGACAAATGGCATATCTGTGCAGCTGCCTTCAAGACATTCTCCTGCTCTCAGAATGGTTAAAACTAGGATATTTAACCACTCCCTTCCTTTGGAAAGATTTCCAGGAGCAGCTTAGAGTTACAGGCACTGAAAAGGCGGGATCTGTGCCCATTCCTCTATTGGCTTTCAGATACTGCCCACCTCTGGACACCAGGGCTATACCACACACCTCCGTTAGATCATGATACAAGATCTGGGCAGACTTGAAGATGCAAGAAAAAAGAAAAGACTGGAATGTCTGTTTAGATTGAGAACTTCTCATGGGGAGTTTATGAAAGCTTTTCTAATCTTTGTCATTAGTGAATGATTTTTGATAGATCGCTTTATATAATACTTTGTGTCCATTTTCATCATTCATTCATTAATTCATTTATTGTGATGCGTTGAAGCCATACATATTGCTGGAGAATCTGGTATGTCTACAACATCTTAGAATGCCATCCAAATGTTAGGGTTCAGGTGAAATGCTGCCTTTACCATCATTTTTTTTTTCCTCTGGTATTCTCAGTTGCAGGCAACTTTTCTTTCCTTGGCTTCCCTATTTCTAACTTTCTTACAATACTTATCATGGGGATACATGTTAACGTTATTTATGCACATGTTTTACTTCCTGTACTATAAGTTTTATTTATCTTTGAATCTTTAAAGTGTGACTAGAACATCCCTTTGTACGTTACAGATATTTGATGAGTCAGTAATAGAAGACACACACAAATATAACAATAAGACAATATATAATGTCATATGAGCCTTCATATATGTTACACTTTAAAAAGTGCTCTGGAAATGGAGAGATGAGTTGATTAAGGCATTTGGAAGTAGTCAAGGTTGTCCTGGGTAGAGATGGGATGAAGGCATTCCAGGTAGAGGGAAAGCATTAGCAACTGGTGCACATGGGAAAGAAGAACACATCTTTGGGGAGCCAGAAGTGATGATGTTGGGCAGCAAATAGCCACGAGAGGAGGGGACATTGCAAATGTGAAGTTGACATAATTGATTAGACTCTTCTGAAAGCAAAGATTAGCTACCGAAATTTTTTGAGCCATTGAGTGTCAAGAATGAAGAGACATTTTAGGAAGATTTCTAGGTAATGATATGTAAGGCAGTGTAACAGCCTGGGGCCAGGAGGAATTAGAAGAATTAGTTACAAGTGCAAGAGTATGTGACCATCTTAGCACCATGGAAGGTATGAGGCAGAGAGACTGGAGAAGAGTGGAATCCTCAGATAGAAAAGGGGTGATTGCGGTCGGGTGGAGCGAAAAAAAAGAAAAGGGGTGATCAACAGGACAATGCGATTGAGTTTGAGGATAAGGAAAAGAGTGGTATAAGAATTGGCTTCAAAGTCTTGTGTTTAGATGACTTCGAAAAGAGTGATACCATTAATGAAAGTCAGAAAATCAATTTCGGAGGGAAAATAATGCATTCCACTGTAGGTATTTCCAGGTGGAGAATGCAATGGAATGTACAGGTGCCGAGGAGGCAGGTGCTAAGGAGTTTATTAAAAGTTCAGGACTGGAGCTTAGGAGGGAGGTCAGAGGTTAGAATGTAAATACCTACAGATAAAACAGAGCTTTCCAGTTGCTTGGTCTTGTTATAATTTCTCTGTTAGAAGCTCCTGGATGGCAGGTCTATGTCCTATTTCCTCTTGTTATCTGCCTTTGTATGTGAAGTACCTGCCACATAACAGGCATTTTATGGATCATTTTTCTTGAAAGCTATTTAGACCCATAACGAGGTACAAAGAGAGCACTTATATGCAAAATTCACAGACAAGTAAAATTTGTAGGTAATGGTCAGAGTATTCTTTTTCTCCTGGGGAATATTTTATAAGTACAAGTTGCCAAATTAAAATTTATATTTTCTTTTTATCTCCTGATGATGAGTCGAGAAGCTTTAAGTCTTTTACACATAGGATGCCTCAGTTAATTGGTATTTTGTACTTGCTGATTTTTAGGTCCCTTAGAATTCTAAGAAATCTAAGTTTCTTTAAGCCAGGTGAGAAAGAACTAGATAAAGCTACTGATCCTTGACACATTGAGAGTGGACATTACACTAAACATCTCTATTTTTTTTTCTCCATGTTTCTCTGTAAATAAATCTGGCACAGAGACATAATTGCCAAGCCTTGTTTCTTAATCTGCTTCTCCCCTCCTAGCCTGGGAGAGCTCAAGCAATGCATCTTTCCAAGTGTGGAGGGAAAAGTCAGCTCCTCCCCAGCCCCAGCAGTTCTCTGAGGAGTTGGGCCGATGCCTGGTTGCTCCTGGGAACTGTGCTGTCGCCAGTGCAGCTGCGCTCCTCGTTTCATGGTGGCCAAGAAGAGTCCCTTTCTAAGCGCTGATTTTTTAGCCCATAGACATTGAGGCACCAGGATGTTGCAGGGGATTTGGGAG
>RJWJ010035813.1:0-16465 GCA_004363605.1 Indri indri
GATAAATATTCATGGAAATAATCTAGACAGATAAGAAAATAACCAGTTTGTGCATGTAAGCCTTTATCCCTTGATTTTAGAAGGGATTATTTTAGTAATGTGTTTAGAATTTTTAAAAAATCTTGAAGCGGAGTTGAACAAAGAGAATATAAAGTTGGTAAGTATTGGAATTGAGGACTGTGCTGAATCTCCCTTGAGCTCCAAAGACAATCCAGACCCTCTAACAATGCAGCCCGGTCCAGGAGGCCTGGTATTCTGTCAACAGCCTCTTTCTGTTTCAGGTTGTAACAAATAAAGGTGTTTAGAATTATTATTATTTGATAACACAGCTGGATTTTTTTTTTTTTTCTTTTCAACTTTGAAGCTTTGTAGTATGGCTCCTTAAGTGTCACCTACAAGTTCAGCCCATGAGAGATGAGATCTGGAAAATGTTAAAAAGACTCAAACAGTACTATGCAACCATGACATGCATGGCTTCTTTTGCTACTGGCCTCCTTTGGACTTTGCACCCTAACTTCAGACTTCTCTGGATTGAATCCTAGTTATTCATTTACTAGATATGTCATCTTGGAGAGTTTCTTAATCTCTCTAAGCTATATTTTTCTTCTTTCCAAAATGGGAATTATGATTTCCACTTCACAGTAATGTAAGAATTAAGTGAGATATTCTATGTAAACCACAGGGAATTGGTAGATTATGAATATTAAATAAATGTTGGTAACAATATTGTTTTTCCAATAACTGGGCCCTTTTGCCATCTTTCCTAGGGCCAAATCTAATTCTCAGTGATGTCTCTTTCTGCTTAAGTTCTCTAGCTACATGTCCGATTGGTAGAACGTTCCCCACCCCCAACATTCTGCCAGCTTATATTCCTACACTGCGCCCTTCCTTTGATTGCATACAGTTGTACTGAGTCCAGATTCTTTGCCATAGGCCTATGATTATGTCTAGTTTGGGGGTTTCTCTGCCATTTTCAGTACACATATTCTAGTCCCAATATTGTCCTTTACAGACATAGTACAGCAGACAATTTATTGGAAGTCAAGCATGTTCAATTTTAACGCATTCTGTGCCACTTGTAAATGGCATGTTTTTAGATTAATGATTCTCAGTCATGGCCATAAGATAGAATCACCCATGGAGTTTGCTAAAAATTAAAAATTAGGAGGCTGTTAACCTAAAAATTCTGATTAGCAACTGTAGAGTATATCAGACTTATGAGTAGTTTTTTTTTGTTTTTTAATGTAATTATGGGAGATACTGATTCACAGCCAGGGCTTAAAACTATTTCCTCATTGACTTAAAATTCATTCAACAAATTTTGATTGAAATTACAAGGGTGGGCACAAAGGGTACAATATCTAACACTACACAGTCTCAGCTTTCATCTTGCCTAGACAGATAAGAGGTTGGGGCCATGTCTATTTTTTTAACAAAGTGTTTGGTTTGTAGTAGATGTTTAAATAATATTCACTAAAGTATAGTAGGCCCTGGTTTGCTTATCTTTAAAATGATTTTAGATTAGTATGTCTCAAACACAAGTTCCAGGCATACTAAAAAATGCTTAAGATGGAAGAATTCTGAAATAAAAACAAAACATAACAATAACAAAATAAAACTTTGAAAAACACAAAATAGCATTTTCTTTTTCTTTCTTTTTTTTTTAAGATTCACAGTACATGTTAGCATGGTAAAGGCACTGAGAAATTCTGAATTAAGTAAATCTGTTTGGTAGTTCTTAAAATTTCTAAGTCTGGAGAACTTTTCAATATCTAATAAGGCAACATTTTTTGTGTTATCTATTTAGGAAATACTGTACAGTCTCTTTCAGCTTCATTTGTCACTACTTCCAAGTCTATAGGAAAGACTATTGCACTGGAGAGTTCAACCATCCGAATGCCTGGCTTTCCCATAGCTCCCTCTGAAGGGAAATGCTTTGACCAATTGAATGTGCAATGATTAACTAAATATTTTAAATAGCACATTCCCATAATTATTTTGTGCTAACTGGACAAGAATAGGCATGTGACTCAGGGCTTCCCCCTTTTAACCTGATATTAGCCAATTAGTTTTATTCTCTAAGCAATTTGAATTAAGAAATATTAGGCAAATAAGATATTTGCAGCTGAAACTTAGAGATCATTCTATACATCTTGGTTTGCAAACCGGTGCAAAGCACATATGGTTCTGTTTTTAAATATTATATTTGCCCACCTGTTCATGGAGCTTGCACTGTCCAAGTCACTAAAACCTCCCATTCCCTAATCCTCGTATCCATCTGCTTCATTCATGTCAGGTTTCAGACTCCTAAATCCATCTGCGATTGACTCCTTTGAAATAAAGAATATCTAATGTGGTTGGGATGTAATTTGTATCCCTTAGAAGTAATGGAAGAAGCAGCAACACATCTGTATTTGGGCTGACATTGTGGCCATTCACCTGAACTCCAGCAGAAAAAAAAAGTACAGTATCCATGAAAGGAAACTAAAATGAAATGAGTTCAGTCTTGCATGAATAATACATTGACATTTTTGCTCTGCAGCCAATTGGTAAGATCAAGAACAGTCATCCACTTTAACAGAGAATAAAGAACCATGCAGGTGGTAAGGTCCACATGGGGATGTTCCTACTCCTGGCATCTTACTCGAGCCCAGCTCCCATATTTTCTCCAGGGAAACTCTGACTTCTTGTGTGGAGCTTGGGAGGGAGCAGGGCTGGTGAGCACCTCTGAGGAAAAAAGAGAGAGAAGATATGTCAAGCACTGCCACTTGTTTATTTAGAACAGTGATTCTTTCCGGAGCCCCTCGGATTTTAAATTGGCGTAACCTGCATAGACATGTTTCTCTTTTAGCAGGACAGCCTGAAGTTCATAGCTTGGTGAAAGAAGCTGAACTCCACAAACTATGAGTACCCATTTTCTTTAAATTATTCATTTAACTTGACCAAACAGGTTTTGGGTTGCAATTGTTGCATTTCCTTTTCTTTCCTATAATACCTAAATTTTCTCACTACCCTGTGGGCAGTGAGTTTCCTTTTCTTCTTTGGTGAAGGAACAGTAGTTATAATTTCAAATGAAGTTATTCAGGCACACTTTTGTTGACTCTTAATGGAATCCTTTTTAGAAATAAATGGAGGCATTGAAAGTATATTTCCTCTTCATCAACAACAGGTTACTAAATCCTACAAAGGCCTTTTGAAATGCTGCTACTTCTTGGGGCAGCTGATTTCTATATTTTGATTTACTCTGAGTATGAGGAAAGAAAGTATTTCTCAAGGTACTCATTTCAGAAATGCCAGAAAACAAATACTTCTTACACCTTTATTTTCAAGCATTATTGTTTATGAACTGGTAAAGAAAAGCTGACACACAGAGCTTGTGAATGCAAAGAGAAGACATTGTCCATCTTCTGCACAGGCTGTTGAAGTTATTACAGTTATAGAAAAATCTTTGGCCAGAGGCAAAACCCAAGATCATAAATGCTTCCCCACTGTGACTCACAAAATTGTTCCTGAATACCTTGCTTTGCAGATTATCATCAGAGTTGTTTTATGTAACGAGATTGGCACAAACATGTATAATTCTCCCTTCCACATTACCAGATAAATTGGAATCCTTTAAACTGTGCTAGTGTACTGTCTTGCATGTCCCTAGCTATTATTTAAATATTTCGAAACTGTTGACGAGGAAACTTTACCTATTACTCTGTACTGTAGGAAAAACAAAATAGAATGGAGAGATTTAACTTCTAACAAATGCAGAACTAGACGACCATATACCATGGGGTTTTACTCTCTCTTAAATGAAGATGTGTGTATTCAGATTGATTTCCAGTCATTTTTACACCTGGTATTCCTATTAATCTAGCACAGACATTGAGAAGCTGAGTTTAGGAGTAAGAGAGGCTTGGATTCAAACATGACTTTGTAACTTCCTAGTTGTCTGATCTTGGGCAAGTTGCTTTATCTTTCTGTTCCCCCTGTCTGCACAGGCAAAGATTGTTAAAATATCTACTTACCAGAGTTTCTTTGAGGTGAGATGAGGTAAGACAGGAAAATAACATGGCACTGAGCCAGGCCATGGTAAGCACTGCAGCTTATTATTCTTGGTTGCATTAAAGTAAAATGAAAAAAAAAAATAATTGTGATAAAAATATTAGCACTAATTTATAAATATTTTCTTTGAATTGAATAGAATTATTCAACTAGAATTTCGCCTACTTAAAGACAATATTATTGTGTTATTAATTCAACAAATATTTATAATATCCCCCCTATGTATCAGCCTCTTGGGATATTGCAGAAAGCAATAGGTACACAATGTTTTGCCCTCCTGACATTCATAGTTAAGTTTACAAACTTTTAATAAAAATTCTTTACCCTTTGAATGCTTTTTTCCCTTTATTATGCCTAAGAAGCAATACTTTTAATTACACTGAATTGCTGTAGAAGTACATGCAAATGAGTCTAAAATCTTAATTTACTTAGGAATTTAGAGCTTCTCTTTAATATCAGGTTTGGGAATACAAATTTATCTCATTCGTATGTTTCGTAACTTTCTACTCTTACTTTGAGTTTTTGTCTGTGCCATGCTATGCTGCAGCCTTTGAATGTCCCCTCAGGTTATCAAATACAGCAGCCACGAATTAGAAGCTGGACATGCAGGTTGAGGGTCAGTTTCCAAGGGAGTCTGGGGCTTATTCCAGTCGGCTTGCCCTGTACTGGTGTCAAATGGGACTGATGTATATTACCTGCACACCTACCCATTTTGCTCAAACACAGCACTTTATAAATATGCTGAACAAGATCTACCCAATAGTTTTCTTGATATAACAAGACTACTTAATCTTTTCCATTGCCGCAGACAAAAGTAGCTTTTTGTAAAAAAAAAAAAAAAAAAAAAAAAGAAAGAAAGAAAAAATAATCCCTCCTCTTCGTTTTCCTTTATCGACATTAGATTCTTATAGTTGTTATAGTTGATTCAAGGCACTTCTATTATGTAGTGATTCAACATGTTTAATAACATTTGTTCATTTAATAGCATTTGTGAAGTCTTGTTAAAGACTTTTGGAAAGGTTTCTATGTTTTTCACTCCCCTGCCCCTTATCTCCTGGTTTATTCATTCTACAAACTTGACTTTTTTCAATAAAAGGAAATCTTTCCAAGAAGAAAGGTTGCAATGTGTTCTGTTTGTTCAAATATTTGTATCCTCTTTGTTTATTTTCAATGGCATTGAATTTGCTTAATTAAAATACGTAACAATTTTAAAATTGAAAACAAGCAGGACAAATTTCTCCACAGGTGGGTTCTGAACTTCCAAAAATATTTATTTAAACACATATAAATGTGTATAATTTCATAGTAATATGTGACAAATATTTTTTTGTAATTACAATGACAGTGCTTATGCATCTCAGACATAGTAAATATTCATCACCTCAAGGCACCAACTTTGCTCACAGAGTTAGGAAAATATACAGAAAGATCTTTAAAGTAGGTGAAGCAAGTTTGGGCAAAAAAGGGAAGAGTATAATTTAAAGACAATGACAACCCTGTAATATCACACAGGCCATTTGTCACATACATTCTTGAGGAAGCAGCATTAGGACACACAAAGGTAACAAGAGAAGACTGAATAAAATCAGTGCAGGTGGCAAACAGATTCTGGAGTGGAAGGTTCCTGCTTAATCTTTCTTTTTTAAAACCTTAATTTGGAAATTAGACATTGATAAAATAGGACATGTTACTTGAACTTTTCCCAGGTGAAAGCATAGATTTACTTTCAATATAAAATTATGGTTGTTGTCAAATCTTTTGTCAAAATCTTTTGTTTATTTACACCGACATTCTTATTCAGATTTGGATTGCTTTTTGGAGAAGCAATAATTTGAGATATTAAGTCTTGGCTAGTATTTTAGGAAAAATACTTAGGTCTGGGGTTGGGGTTGGAGTTGGGGCAAATGTGTGTCACAGTCTGTATTGTAATGGATTCAAGTAATAGGACAAAAATTTATTGTGTCACTAAGCCCTATCAGGTCTACCATTAGAGTATCTCTTCTATCTAGGCTTCTAAACATACCTCGATATTTTTACAAATATTATTTATTTTATCTGAAATTCCCCACCACTATAGACATCTAGCAAAAATGATACTTTGAGGAAGAGATAAAGAACATCATTCTCTGTGAAAATTTTTTCTGAAACTCGAAAGGGTATTTGCAACTCCTTTCATTGTGTCAGCACTGATTAGTTTTATAATAATGCATATTGTGCCATTTTAATATTATCTCTTTATGTGATTATATCCCTTGCTAGACTTTGAACTCCTTGAAAGCAAAGGCTATATCTCATTGAACCCTGCTGTGTAGGAAACCATATAAAGTAGACACTCAAAACTGGGAGCTGGATCAATGGAATCGATATTGTCTTCAAATTAATATTTTATTTGGAAAGTTAAAATTGAGTCTAAAGATTTTTAGGGAGAAACAATCACTTATTTGATAAATCAATTACTTGCAAATGCCACAGTAATTATTAGATATAGGAATTAAATACTTCTGAGATTAAGCAGTATCTTTCCATAAAAATTTTATGCTGCTATATTTCATGTATAAATTACATGTATTATATCATTTTTTATAGATAAAATAGACTTGTAGAAGAGAGATTAATGCATTTACTACCTGTCAGTATGCAGATATACTTTGTTAGCAACTAGAATGTTGTGACTTTTTTTCTTAAATTTCAGAATATTAAGGGGGTACAAATGCTTTGGTTATATATATTACCTTTGCACCTACAAAGTTGGAGCTACAAGCATGCTCAACCCCAAGACATTGCACACCATACCCATTAGGGGTGAATTTATCCATCCCCTCCTCTCCCCGTCACCTGCCTGATACCCTATGAATGTTACTTCCATATGCGCACGTAAGTGTTGATCAATTAGTACCAATTTGATGGTGAGTACATGTGGTGTTTATTTTTCCATTCTTGTGATACTTCACTTAGTAGAATGGGCTCCAGCTCCATCCAGGACAATACAACATATGTTAGTTCACCATTTTTTTGTGGCTGTGTAGTACTCCATGGTATACATATACCACATTTTATTAATCCATTCATGTATTGATGGGCACTTAGGTTGTTTCCACATCTGTGCAATTGTGAAAAATTATCTAAAATGCTGTGCTTCTGTATACCTCTTCTTGCTGTTCTTCCTGCGTAGAATTCACTTCTCCCAGATATCTGCATGGTAGCTCTCCCTCTTCCTTTGAATTTTTACTAAATGTCACCTTAGGGAAATCTTCCTTATCTAAATTTTCAAACTTCCAATACATGGTATGTTAACTCTTTCCTTTATTTAGATTCCCTCTTAAGAATTAACATTATTTAACATACTAAATATTTTACCTATTGATTTTATTTCTCTACCATAAAATCAGTCACATGAAAAAAATTTTTGTCATGTAGTTTACTATTATATCTTGAAGACGTAGAACGGTGGATGATAATCCTTAATCTCAAATACTCTGAATACCGTGATATAACCTTTGGGCAGATCCTGTTCCTTCTCGCCCTTTAAATTTCTTACGGCATCCATTGCAGAGTCTGTGAGATCAGGCCACACACTACTTGGGCTCTCAGCCAATAGTGGCAGAAAAATATCTTATTAATATTGAGATATTTAGAAGCATTTACTGACAAACATCCCTTAAAACTCTGAAATTTTTGAACACAAAATAGAAGAAAATAACTGATTTTAGTCTCCTTTCCATTCATTGCTATATTTTGTTCTCTATTCTTCATTGAATCTTGGTTGAATTCTATTGGATTGTCTTCTGCTCTTCTAGTAGATTATCTCTTTCTTCTACTAGATTGTCTCCTATTGAATTGAAAGCCTCGGAACATTCCATTGCAAAATAGGATTGTTAAAATTGTGTAAGATTGAAAAACTCACATAAACCAGAAAGATTGGTATTAATATTTGAGAGCTTTTAACATTAACTTAGACAAACTTTATTGCCTGAGAATTTTTTTAAACATTGTTTTTTGTAGCCACTATTGTAAATGGTCACTATTTTGCTCAAGCACTCTACATTCAACCTCTGTCCCATTTCCTGTCACTATATGACCCTTATAGTTACTTCAGAGAGAATATTACAGTCATCAGACATTAACTACCTCTACTATATACCAATTTCTTTACAACTTACCTACACTGATACTCATTTTAAAAATATTTTAATTTGATTATAATATACACAGTAACATACACAAATCATAAGTATACAGTGCAATGAATATTCATAAAGTGAACAGATCTAGGTAATGACCATCCATGTTAAGAACCAAAGTCTTACCAGAATCTTTTCAGTATCTCTCATTCCCTTTTCCAATTAAACTGTATCTTACAATAATCACAATTCTGACCTTAACTCCATATGTTTTTAAATTTTATATAAATTAAGTCATATAGTGCATACATTTTGGCTACCTCTTCTTTTTCCCTGAATTATATTCGTGCTATTAATCCTTGCTTGTGGATGTAGCAATGGTTTGAAACATTTTATTGCTGTATAGTGTTCCACTGCAGAAGTATTCAGTGCTTATATATCCATTTTACTGTGAATAGCTGTTGGTCAGTTTCCAGACTGAGCTAACAAAATATTGCTATAAGAAATGTTCTTTTATATGTCGTTTAGTACATATATGCACATACTTCTGATAGGTACATACTTAGGAGTAGAATTACCTATTGGATCCTGGAATATTCCTCTGTTCAGGGACAATAAATAATACCAAAGAGTTTTCCAAAGTGATTATACAAATTTAAATTCCCACCAAAAGTATATGACAGTTCCATTTGCTTTATATCCTTGCCAAAAATTGTTGTTGTCTGTTTTTTTACATTTAGCTACTCAAATGGATGTGTAATAGCAGCTTATTTTGATTTTAATTTGCATTCCTCTAACTTTTCAGAGTTCTGACTATAGTCTTTGTAGGATATACAACAAATATTTTCTTTCTGCAGCTGGTATTTTCGGTTTATTTTTATTGTCTTTTTATTAATATAAATTTTAAATCATAATGTAATTCACATTTATTAACCTTTCAAGTTTATGGTTAGTGCTTCTTGTGCATTCTTTAAAGGTAACTTGACCTACTCAAGGTCAAATACCGTAGAAATAAAAATACAACTGAAATTCAATACTCAGTAGATTGAGAATTAAAGAGAGAAGTAATACATTGGAATAAAGGTTATTAAAGAATATTCGGAATGAATTATGTAGAAAAATAATAATGAAGACAATAAATAATGAAAGAGAATGTAGGAGATACAGGGCATAAAGTTTAGAAAGAGAAACTAAATGGTCTATCAAACCCTCTTGCCCCAAAATAGAAAAGAAGACAGAGAAACTGAATAGATAGGACAAATATAAAATAAATAATGAGATGGAAGATTTAAGCCCTGACATGTCATTATGTATCTCACATATAAGCTGACGAATCCTGGAATAAAAATAAATCAATAAAAAAAAATAGCTTAACAGACAAGAGGACAAAAGACTTGGACAAGAATTTCAAATGACTAATAAGCAAATGAAAAGATTCTCAACCCATTTAGTAATTGGAGGAATGCAAATAAAAATGAACATAAGGTACCATTACATATTTATCAGATTGCTAAAATTACATGACTGACAATATCAACTGTTGATGAGAATGTGGAGCAACTGGAACTCTGATTTCAACTTCTTTGGTCACTTTGGAGAGGAGGAAAGTAGTGATTGAGAGAAATTATGAAGGGCTCTTGCAGTTCTGGTAATACTCCATTTCCTGACCTGGGTGGTAATTACATGCATGTACTAATGAAAGTGTATTAATAAGTATACTTCTGATATTTGTACTTTTTTATATGCTTATTATACTTCTATAAGATGTTCAGTAGAAATAGTCAATTCTTTTAACTGATAAGCTCAATATTCTTACCAGGAAACATAGTGCAACTGCAATTTAGAGATTTGTTATCACACAGACTGTTAAAAAGTTAAGATTCAGGTTGAAAATTTGTATTCTATTAAAGTTCCTGAATAAGGTAAAATTGTAGTAACTCATTTAAAAAATGAATGTAAATGAAGTATCAAGAATGGAAAAACAAGCACCACATGTACTCACCATCAAATTGGTATTAATCGATCAACACTTATGTGCACATATGGTAGTAACATTCATTGAGTGTCGGGCAGGTGAGAGGGGGAGGAGGGGATGGGTATATTCACACCTAATGGGTGTGGTGGGTGCTGTCTGGGGGATGGACACATAGCTCTGACTTGGACAGGGCAAAGGCAATATATGTAACCTAAACATTTGTGCTCCCATAATATTCTGGAATAAAAAAATATATATATATATATACATATGTGTTTATATATAAATTTAAACAAAAATGAATGTATATGAAAAGGTACACCCAAGGAGTTTATGAAGTTATTTAGCATATGTAGTATTGATTTCATTTTTATATATCAGAGAGTTAAAAACCAGAAACTTTCATTATCTAACACTACAAAATGTTCTGTGACCTTGAAGTTCAAAACGAATTCCGATCAAGTGATCTCTAAAAATTTACCACGTCTTCCCAACATTGGAGGAAATGCAATTCATGTACAACCTCTTGTACTACATTTGCAAAAATACCTCCCCATGGATATAATGCATTTCCTTTGCCTTCATCGTTTAAACCTCAGTTTAGGAGTCCTTTCATTAGGATAACCTTTCCCTGACTCTTAAGTAACAGTATGATGTCCTTCCTACCTTTGTATTTGCTCCAAATTACCAATTGTTATAGAACTTCACTAATGAATTTTATGGGTTTACTATTTACTTTACCAAAGCTTTGAAGTCCTTGAGGACAGGGATTATATCAAACAAAAGTACAGCATATTAAGTGTTTATCATTAGACTAGAATATATAGCACATTTCTCACATATGTTTATTGCATAGTGAGTAAAGGAATAGATTAATTAATGTAGTGCTAGTCTCTGACCAATGATCGAGATAGTGCAGTTACTAGATTGTGAAAGCAATTTTGAGAAATATCTCTTTGAAGGCTATATTCACAAAAAGGCAATCATGAAGTAACAGCTTTTACTGGAAGTGAATATTGAAGTGTTGCGCAGGCATTTTAAATGTAATTATCTCTGATATCAACTTTGCTAGAGTTTTGTATTTCTTTTTGTATGTCTACATTTAACACTTAAATTTAGTTCCTAGTTTCACAGCAAATAATTCTTGACATAATTTTCCATGTTTGTCCAATCAGGTTTTACTCTCCTTGAGGCAGCCTTTGGAAGAGAAAAGCACAAACATTTATCTTATTAGAATTGTCAAGGTCTCAAACCATGTTTGGATTTTATATATTTTCTAGTTGTTCTGCAGCACTGTTTTTTTTTTCTTTCTTCTCACAATACTTATAACATACTTATTTCATCCCAAGATAATAATTTCTTCTCATTTTCTTGGTTAGTAAGTGCATACTAGTGCTTTTTATATGTCATGAGAATTAGATCTCCCAATTACCAGCGACTGTTTTGATATTATGTATCATATCCTAAGAGTCTAAGTATTTCTTCATCTATTTCTGTTTAAAAAGGGCCAGTGGGGCTCTTATTAAATACATGTTTTCTTTCTACATTTCTCTTATAAAGGAAAATATATATAAACACCCACTTATACTTCTGCCTATCTAGTTATCTGTCTATATATTTATATTTTTTCCAAAAAGAAGAATCAAAGCTGTCATAAAAACTAAATTTTCCCAAACGTGCCGTTGAAATTGAAGAGGCCAATCTTGAATATGTACTCAAGGAAATCTCAGAAGTGTGAATGACTGCTGTTTGGGAGAGTGTATTTCTCTGATGCAGCAATAATCTGCCAATCTGCCTTCCAATTCTAATTGTTTGTTTGGATTTTATTTCTTTCTATAAATGAAGTAATGAGACTCAGGGCTTGAAGGGCAGAAATTTAATTGACAACGCAATAAACAGCCACCTAAAATAAGCTTTCACAAAATGATACCACGACTCATTGGAAAATTCAACTGTATTCAGAATGAATATAAATGGTTACCTTTTGCAATATTGTATGAAATTTAGTACCCTTTGAGAATCCCTTTCAATCAGTATTAAGCAGAAGATTCTTATAAAAGAAGTGGAGATTAGCAATTATGTTTTGTGATTTCCCAATACTGCTTTAACATTTCTCCAGTGGGTTAGATGATGTATCTGTACACTTCAGGGTAAATTCACAATGTAATACAAGCTGGCTATGTTTTATTAGGACAAAGTAGAGCAGATATTTTTACAGGCAAAAATACTTTTTAGTTTATCACCTGCACTGTATTGCTTTAGAAAATACTGTCATTTTTGTGGTAGTTCGATGCTAATTCAGAGAATATATTTCGTTATATTTTATTTCCCCTTGTTGGTAACTTTCTCAAAATAACATTAAATAGTGATGAGAAGTTTATATTAAAGTATAGTATAGTTTAAACTATGTGACAACAAAGGCTATTGCCATGAAAACTCTGCCCAACTTAAAAATTGCCTTGCTATAATACTTGGGATGATAGTCCTTAAAATAAAATTGTAACTTACAAAACATATGGAAATTCCTTGAAATTTACTAATAGAGAATTTGAGTAATCAAGTTAATTTTATTGAGAAAGAGAAAAAAATTTGTTCATTTGCATAGATTTTTAGTTTGATCTAAATTTCTTAACATTATTTCTCCTGGTATTAGTATTTCGCTAGACTTTTCAAATCTTAATGTATATACATGCATTCCAAGAACATTTTTTATATATTTCAAATATATATTCATATATAAAGATATACATTAAGTAATATTATAGCTATCCAATTTCCCAGCACCATTTATTGAATAGGGCATCCTTCCCCCAGTGTATGTTTTTGTCTGCTTTGTCAAAAATCAGTTTGTTGTAGCTGTGTGGTTTTATTTCTGGGTTCTCTATTCTGTTCCATTGGTTTATGTCTCTACATTTATACCACTGCCATAGTGCTTTCGTTAATATAGACTTGCAGTATAATTTGAAATCAGGTAATGTGACGCCTCCAGATTTGTGCTTTTTACTTAAGATTGCTTCAGCTATTTGGGCTTGTTTTGGGTTCCATATGAAGATGAGGATTATTTTTTCTAGATCTGTGAAAAACAATGGTATTTTGATGGAAATTGCATTGAATCTATAAATCATTTTAGGCAGTATGTACATTTTAACAACGTTGATTCTTTTAACTTATGAGCAAGGAATGTTTTTCTCATTTATTTGTGTCATCTATGATCTCTTTCATCAGTGTTTTGTTGTTTTCATTATAGAGATCTTTCACCTCTTTGGTTAGTTATATTCCTTGGCATTTTCTTTGCAGCTACTGTAAATGGTATTGAATTTTTGATTTGACACTCAGCTTGACTGTTATTACTACATAGAAATGCTCCTGATATATATATATATACACACACACACACACACACACGTGTGTGTGTGTGTGTATGTGTGTGTGTATATATGTTGATTTTGTAACCTAAGACTTCTTTAAATTTACTTATCAATTCTAGGAGACTTTTGGTACAGTCTTCAGGATTTTCTAGATACAATATCCTATTGTTGGCAAACAGGGATAGTTTGACCTTCTTTTTCCCTGATTTGGATACACTTTATTTATTTCTCTTGCCTGGTTGCTCTGGCTAGGACTTCCAGTACTAGGTTGAATAGAAGTGGTGACAGTGGGCATCCTTGTCTTGTTCCAGTTCTTAAATTGGTTATCTACATGCAGAAGAATGAAACAGTATCCTTGTCTCTCACCATATACAAAAATTAACCCTGGAAGGATTAAAGACTTAAATATAAGACCAGAAACCATAAAAATTCTAGAACAAAACATAGAAAAAAGTATTCTAGAGATCAGCCTAGGCAAAGAATTTATGGCCAAGACCCCAATAGCAAATATAGCAGCAGCAAAAATAAATAAGTTAGACTTAAATAAATTAAAAAGTTTCTGCACAGAAAAGGAAATAATCAACAAAGAGACAACCTACAGAATGGGAGAAAATATTCACAAACTATACAGACTAATATCCAGACTAATCTAATGTCCAGAATATACAAAGAACTCAAACAAATCAGCAAAAAAAACAAACAAACAAACAAACAAAAAAAAACAAACCAAATAACCCCACTAAAAAGTAGGCAAAATACAAGAACAGAGTTTTTTCAAAAGAAGATAGACAAATGGCCATAAAACATGTAAACAAATACTCAACACCACTAATCATCAGGAAAATGCAAATTAAAACCATAATGAGATATAGATACCATTTTCCCCCTAGCAGATTGGCTATTATTAAACAATAAAAAAACAATAGATGTTGGCATGGAGTCAGTGAAAAAAGAAAACTTATACACTGTTGGTGGGACTATAAATTAATACAACTTCTATGGAAAACGGCACAGAGTTTCCTCAAAGAACTAAAAGTAGACCTACTATTCTATTCAGTAATTCCACTACTGGGTATCTACACAAAGGAAAAGAAGTCATTATATCAAAAAATTACCTGCAGCTCAATGTCAATGTTTATCACAGCACAATTAACAATTGCAATGACATGGAATCAACCTAAGTGCTCATCAGTTGATGAATGCCTAAAGAAAATGTGGTATATATATATATATATATATATATATATATATATATATACACCATGGAGTACTATTCAGCCATAAAAAAGAGTGAAACAATGTCATGTACAGCAACTTAGATGAAACTAGAGAGCATTATCTTATGTGAAGAACCTCAGGAATGGAAAAACAAACACCAAATGTTCTTCCTAATAAGTGGGGCTAAATAGTGGGTACACACAGTCATACAGTGGTGTAAAGGACATCAGAAGTTAAGAAGGAAGGAGATTGGGAAGGTGGTGAGGTATGAAAACTCACTTATTGGGTGCAATGCACACTACTCTGGTGATGGGCACACTAAAAGCCCTGACTTCAGCATTATACAATTCACCCATATGACAAAACACTTGTACTCCCTTAATATTTTGAAATAAAATTTCAAAAAATATATGTTAAGGTTATATTTGCACTATTTATTATATTAATTATACTGCCTATATTAATACTAGTTTAGTGTGGGCTTTTAAATTATTTGACTTATTGTTTAAATAGAATTCTACTTTAGGATTCAAGAGATTTAAATAGAAGCATGACTAAATGTATTTTATTTATACTCATTCAGGCATATGGATCATTTATACTTTATGCTTCTGGACCATATTTTTTTCTGTGTTTCACTTTATTTCAATTTTTAAGCTTTTTTTCAGAATATTTTTCCATCTTTATAGCCAGATGGCACCTTACTCTTTGGCTTCAATAGACCACTTTTTACCTTGAAGAAGGAGTATTTTTGAGTGATTATATGATTTATCTCATTGTACTTGAGATTTTCACACCCATCCAATCTGTAAACATAGCTCATCTGTGAGTTTGGCCAGCCTTGCTCAACAGTGCTTATATGAAATGTGTTGATGATCTTTGTGCTGGCTGCAGGAAAGGTAATAAAACCAATTGGACTAACTATAATCTTTCTCCACATTACCATGAATCCAGAATTATTAACCACTTTCACATGACTCTATGTACAGAGCCACAGTTGGTTACACTGTAAGTTATATTAGTCCCTATTAAGTGACCTGCTTCCAAAAAATATACACACAGTCAGCAAAGCTGAATTTTAGTTTGGGGAACCAGATTCTATTTATCTACTCTTCAGAGAAAATAAAAACTTCAATTTTTATCAGTTTAAATATTTTAGTTGTAGAGATAGCCAAAAATGTAGCAAAGTACAGTAAATGACTTTACAGAGTTGCATTATAACTCCTTCATTATAATGGTTTAAATTTAAACATATCGATAAAAATTTAATTTAATTTATGTAATTTAAATTGTATGTCTCCTTTCCGTCCTTTCAAAAGTCTTCTGCCAATATTTAAGACAAATTATGTTTATATACAATTGATAAAAGCTATTAGAATTTCTAACAAATAACATGAAACTGCAATGACAATTACAATGGGAATTCCATTTTTTGAGGGGTAACCCAGAAAATTTACCATTGTTCCTCAAATAAACGTTATTTGGTATTCATCTCGTCAGAATCCCTCATTCGGCTTTATTTTGCTAAAACAACAAATCACTTCATGAAGAAATCTGGCTTAGTCACGTTTATGTTTAGTTATAATTTGTGAAAGACTCCGTATTGTTGTCCTGATGTTTTATCATGTGCATGTGGGGTACTGTTGGTTTGAGCAAAAATGAAAAGCAATATCACACTCCAGGATCTTGCTGCCTGTAGAATGGTTAACAATGATAAAACACATTTATTC
>RJWJ010035814.1:0-16442 GCA_004363605.1 Indri indri
TGCAACATGCTATGGAGGTATGCCCAGGTGTGATGCAGGCATAAGGAAAGCATACCTTGCTCTGCCCTGGGTGTTGGTGGCTGCCTGGAGGAGGTGGCTAGGAGCCACTATTGGAAGAACGAGTCAGGGCCTGCCTGGTGGATGGAGAAAGGACTAGGAAAGGGGGTATTACAGGCAGAGCAGCCACAGGGAAAGGGCACCCACACTTCTGGCTTGTGGCTCTGGTAAGGATGGAGCAAACACACCCTCTGCAGCACATTTGGAACCTGGGGTGACAGAATATGAGCTTAATTTTTAAGGGTTTGGTGGTGGTTTTATTTTTACCTTTTATAAAATTGGGAGAGCTACTGTAAATATTAAAAGGTGCCTACAATATACTATAATGAATAATTATTACATAAAGTAAACTCCTATATCACCACTAGTCAATCAGAAAGTAGAGCCCTACATGGAAGAACGTAGTTCTCTGCTATCACAAAATTGAATATGGATTACACAGGAAAATGGTTAAGTTATTGACCAAACCATTAAATACTTAAAGAATCAACTGTGGCTCATGCCTGTAATCCCAGTGACTCGGGAGGCTGAGGCAGGAAGATCACTTGAGGCCCAGAGTTTGAGACCAGCCTAGGCAACATAATAAGACCCTGTCTCTAAAAAACCAAAATTAAAAAAATTAGCCATGTGCATTGGCACATGCCTGTAGTCCTTGCTACTGGGGAGGGTGAGGTGGGAGGACCACTTGAACCCAGGAATTGGAGGCTTCAGTGAGCTGTGATTGCTCCACTGCACTCCAGCCTGGGTGACAGAATGAGACTTTGTCTCAAAAAAAAAAAAACAAAAAACAAGTATCAAAGGTGTGGTCTACAGTGTTGATGCTACACTGCCTTTGGGATCACTTTTTAAATTACATAATTATATTTTATTTTATTTTTATGTAATATTATATCAGTTTATACTCTTAAGATGGGTTTGTCTGCAATTAAAGAGGAGCTAAGATGAACACTAGATGTTGTTTGGGTGATTGGTTTGGTTCTTCCAATGGGAAGAAAATGAACTAAGGGGGAAAAGCCAGAAAAATAGGAGCAGCTGAAGAAAGACCAAGCCTGTCCCGGACGATCTCCTGGACAAAGCTGTGGTGCCGAGAGCACACAGGGAAGGACACGTTAGTCAAGACAAGAGCACCCTTGCTCTGAACAGAGGCAAACGTGGTCATTTAAAGAAGTAGATAAGGCCCGTTAACCTTGGGGAGTTGTTAGCGAGGCTGGCAAAATCCCTAACAGGTGCCTGTTTTCTTAGGGAAGGAGGTTGTTGGCTTGTAGAGGCTGTGACGGTTCACAGGGCCTTGAAGAGGCAGTGAATGAAGGTGCAAAATTGCTTTTGGGGGCTGGGAGAAGCCATGGACCAGAAACAAGGAATCCCAGGACATTGGGGGCCCAGCTGAGGTTGGAAGCTGTAAATCTATAGCTTCCCTTTGTTGTTGAATTTTCTCCTGCAGCCCTCAACAGTAAGATGTGGGAAGGAGGAAGATGGTTGGAGTGAGTGTCCATGGATGGGCTGGAAGGGGACAGGGCAGGGGTGGGGTTGTGGGACTGATACACGTATAAGCATTGTGGCTGATACAAGAAGACCTCGGTCCCTGTCCTAGGGGGATACATACACCAAAGGAGGAGAAAAGAAAGGCCAGCATGAGAAGATAACAAATTTTCACATGCTTAGTGAGAGATGAAAGGGGGCCAGGCAACAAATGCCCATTGTTCAGAGGAAACAGGCTGCAGCAGATTCTGGTAGTGAGGGAAGGCCCCAGGGCCTCTGCCACTGCTATTGCTACTGTTGCAGCTTCAGGGGCCCTTTTCCGGTGGTTAAGAATGGGTGAGTCGAAAGTGTAACTCTGCAGAGGGAGGGCAGAGGATGGGTGATGAACTCCACTACAGCCTCAGGAAGAAGTGGACAACAAGCAGGGCCACTACAGCCTCAGGACGAAGTGGACAACAAGCAGGGAGGGCCGTCAATGGGATGATCAGAACCAGCACTGAGTCCCACTCAGCCCTGAGCCCACAGGCAAGAGCTGCAGGCTCCAAAGTCCGGAAGGGGCCAGAGTTGCTCAACTTCCTCCAAAGTGCACCTGCTGGTCAGAGGAAGGTGTGAGGCTTGAGCACCCAGGAGAGGGGGCAGGGAAATGTCTCAGAGAAAGTAGAACTTCTGCCAGCCAACTAAAGGATAGTAAGGTTTTCTCAGCTTGGACTTGGACTACCATGCTTAGGGCTTGGGCACCTGCTGGGGACTGAGTGAATATAGCCCAGTGAGAGCCCAAAAATGCTGAGGCAGGGCTAGCCCTAATCAAGGCAAAATTGAAAAATAAACAAAGTATCCTACAGGGCCCACGCCCCACCACTTCTCCTTTCCTCTCAATTTGGCTTCATACTGACCATAATAATTCTTCTCCTCAGGCAAAGCAATCTCCTTACCTCTAGCAAAATTTACTATTTCATGTCCCACTCCTAGTATTAGTTAACCGAATCATCTCATTTATAATACTACCTTTCTCCAAAATAACAAGTGCCTCTGACTTTCATTTTCCCATTCAAACCTCATGTTTCCCCTGCTTTTCGAGGCTGTTTTCTCTGCTCAGACTGTCCTTATACTTTATCCCTACCTCCTAAACTCTTATTTATTATTCAAGACCAGTTCTCCTGTTCCCCTACCTAGAAGGAATCTCCATGTTCTTAGCTCCCTTTATACTCTAAATATATCTTGCCTGTTAATGATGCTTTGCATTTTCTGTCTTCCCTTGTAGTTGTTATTGTACACACCTACTTTCGTCTGCCTGAAAGATTCTTAAGGATAAAATCAACATCTGTTTCATACTTGTTTCTTTCCCTCACAAAACCTTGCATAGTTCTTAGAATATAGTAAGAGCTGGTAAAAGATTTTTTTTTTTTTTTTTTTTTTTTTGAGACAGAGTCTCACTCTGTTGCCCTGGCTAGAGTGAGTGCTCTGGCGTCAGCCTAGCTCACAGCAACCTCAAACTCCTGGGCTCAAGAGATCCTCCTGCCTCAGCCTCCCGAGTAGCTGGGACTACAGGCATGTGCCACCATGCCTGGCTAATTTTTTCTATATGTTTTTAGTTGTCCAGGTAATTTCTTTCTATTTTGTTAGTAGAGACGAGGTCTCACTCTTGCACAGGCTGGTCTCGAACTCCTGCGCTCAAACAATCTGCCCACCTCGGCCTCCCAGAGTGCTAGGATTACAGGTGTGAGCCACCACACCCGGCCAAAAGATTTTATGAATAAGACCTCAAAAGCACAGCAACAGAAGCAAAAATAAACAACTGGGATTACATCAAATGAAAAGTTTGTGCGCAACAAAGAAAACAATCAACGGAGTGAAAAGAACACCTATAGAAACAGGGTATACCCTCCAAACAGAAAATAAACAAAGAAACAATGGACTTAAAAAGACCTCCAGAACAAATGAGCCTAACGGACATTTACGTAAGATTCTACCCCAAAACCACTGAATATACCTTCTTCTCATTAGCTCATGGGACATTCTCAAGATTAACCACATCCTAGGCCACAAATGTGTCTCAACACATTTTAAAAAATACCAATTATACTATGCATCTTCTCAGACCACAGTGGAATAAAATTAGAAATAAACTCCAATAGAAACACACATCTCTACAAAAAGTCATGGAAACTAAACAACCTACTGCTGAATGATAGTCAGGCCAAGGAGGAAATTAAGAAGGAAATCAAAAGATTCTTTGAAGGAAATGATAAAGAGGACACAGGTTATCAAATCCATGGGACACAGCTAAAGCAATCCTGAAAGGAAAATCCATAACTTAAATGCCTATGACCAAAAGACAGAAAGAAGAGAAATCAACAATCTAATGAATCATCTCAGAGAAGTGGAAGAGGGTGAACAAACCAATCCTAAACCCAGCAGAGGAAAAGAACTAACCAAGATCAGAGCAGAACTCAATGAAATCGATAACAAAGGAACTCTATGGAAGATTAATGAAATCAAAAGTTGATTCTTTGAAAAGATAAACAAAATTGACATGCCTTTTGCTAGATTAACCAGAAGCAGAAAAGAAAGGACTCTAATAAGCTCAATAAGGAATGAAAAAGGAGAAATTACAACTGATACCACAGAAATACAAAATATCATCTCTGAATATTATTAAAATCTCTATGCACATAAACTTGAAAAAGTGGAGGAAATGGACAAATTCTTAGAAACACATAGCCTCCCTAGGCTCAATCAGGAAGAAATATTAGAATAATAGAATTCCCAAACAGACCAATATCAAGTACCAAAATTGAAACAGTAATAAAAAACTTTAAAAAAAAAAAAGTCCCAGACCACATGGTTTTACACCCGAATTTTACCATACCTACAAAGAACTGGTGCCTATCCTGCAGAAAACATTCCACAGTATCAAAAAGGAAGGAATCCTCCCCAACACGTTTTACAAAGCCAATGTCACCATGATAAAAAAAAAAAAAAAAGCCAGAAAAGGACTCATCGAAAAAAGAAAACTACACACAAATATCCCCTATGAATGCAGATACAAAAATTCTCTATAAAATCCTAGCAAAAAGAATAAAACTGTTTATCAAAAAAATAATCCATCATGACCAAGTGGGCTTCATCCCAGAGACGCAGGGATCATTCAACATATGCGGATCTATAAATGTAATTCACCACATAAATAGAAGTAAAATCAAAGACCATGTGATCCTCTCAATATATGCAGAAAAAGCATTCAATGAAATTCAGCACCCTTTTATGATAAGAATGCTTAACATAATAGGCATATATGGGACTTACCTCAAAATGATAAAAGACATATATGACAAACCCACAACCAATATCATACTGAATTGGGAAAAATTGAAAGCATTCTTGCTTAGAACTGGAACCAGACGAGGTTGCCCTCTGTCACCACCTCTACTCAACATGGTGCTAGAAGTCCTAGCCAGAGCAATCAGACAAGAGAAGGAAATCAAGGACATCAAAAGGGGGGCAGAAGATGTCAAACTATCACTCTTTGCTGACCATATGATTTTCTATCATGAAAACCCCAAAGATTCTGCCAAGAGAATACTGGAATTGGTAAATAAATTCAGCAAAGTCTCAATTATAAAATCAATGTACACAAATCAGTAGCATTCATATACACCAACAACAGTCAAACTGAGAACCAAATCAAGAACTCAGTACCTTTCACAATAGTAACAAAGAAAATAAAATACCTAGGAATATATTTAACTAAGGAGGTGAATGACCTCTACAGGGAGAACTATGAAACACTGAGGAGGGAAATAGCAGAGGACACAAACAGATAGAAAATCATACCATGCTCATCGATCGGCAGAATCAACATTGTTAAAATTTATATACTACCCAAAGTGATCTACAGATGCAATGCAATCCCTACTAAAACACCAACATCATTTTTCACAGATCTAGAAAAAATCATTCTATGCTTCATATGGAACCAGAGAAGACCCCATATAGCAAAAGCAACCTTAAGCCAGAAGAACAAATGGGGAGGCATCCGTTTACCAGACTTCAAGCTATACTACAAGGCTATAGCGACCAAAACAGCATGGAATTGGCACAAGAACAGAGACATAGATCAATGGAATAGGACTGAGAACCCAGATATAAAAACATCCTCATATAGCCATCTGATCTTTGACAAAGCAGACAAAAGCATACACTGGGGAAAAGAATCCCTCTTCAATAAGTAATGCTGGGAAAATTGGATAGCCACATGTAGAAGTCTGAAGCATGATCTGCACCTCTCACCTCTCTCAAAAATCAACTCACAATGGATAATAGACTTAAACCTAAGGCATTGAAACCATAAAAATTCTAGAATAAAATGTTGGAAAAACTCTTATATGGTGCATATCAGCCTAGGCAAAGGATTTATGAAGAAGACCCCAAAAGCAATCACAGCAACAACAAAAATAAATAAATGGGACCTGATCAAATTAAAAAGCTTCTGCAAAGCCAAAGAAACTATCACTAGAGTGAATAGACAATCTACAGAGTGGGAGAAAATATTTGCATGCCATACATCTGGTAAAGGACTGATAACTAGAATTCATATACAACTCAGGAAAATCAGCAAGAAAAAATCAAACAACCCTATTAAAAAGTGCACAAAGGACATGAACAGAAACTTTTCACAAGAAGATAGACCAATGGCCAACAAACATATGAAAAAATGTTCAACATGTCTAATCATCAGGCAAATGCAAATCAAAACCACAGTGAGATATCACTGAACTCCAGTGAGAATGGCTTTTATCAAAAAATCTCAAAACAACAAACATTGCCATGAATGCAGAGAGATAGGAACACTCATACAGTGCTGGGTGGGAATGTAAAGTAGTAAGACCTCTGTGGAAAGTAGTTCGGAAATGCATCAAAGACCTAAAAGTAGACCTACTATTTGATCCAGCAATGTCAGTACTGGGTATCTACCCAAAGGAAAAAAAAAGACATTCTTTAAAAAAAGACATCAGCACTCAAATGTTTATGGCAGCACAATTCACAATTGCAAAGATGTGGAATCAACTCAAGTGCCCATCAACACACGAGTAGATTAATAAAATGTATTATATGTATACCATGGAGTACTGCTCAGCCATAAAAAAATGGTAAACTACCTCCTGTATTATCCTGGATGGAGCTGGAGCCCATTCTCCTAAGTGAAATATCACAAGAATGGAAAAACCAGCACCACATGTATTCACCATTAAATTGGTACTAATTGATCAACGCTTACGTGCACATATGGAAATAACATTCGTAAGGTGTAAGGTGTCAGGCAGGTAGGAGGGAAGGAGGGGATGTGTAAATTCACACCTAATGGGTAGGGAGCTGTCTGGGGGATGGGCATGCTTGTAGCTCTGACTCAGGCGGTGCAAAGGCAATGTATGTAACCAAAGTGTTTGTACCCCTGTAATACTCTGAAATGAAAAAAAAAAAGGACACCTACAGAAACTATTTGCCCATAATTCATCTGACAGGGGACTAATACCCAGAGACATACTCAACAGACATGCATGTACAAAAGGCTCATAGCAGCATTATTATAATAGCAAAAACAAAGCTGGAAACAAGCCAAAGGTTCATAAGTAATAGGATGAGTGAGAAAACCATGGTATAATCATACAATGAAATACTATACAGCCATGAAAATGATCAGCTATAAGTAGTAACAGAGATAAATCTCATAGGATGTTGAGCAAAACAAGCCAGACACAGGAGTACATACCATAGGATTCCATTTATATACAGGTAAATGATAGAAGTCAGAATAGTGGTTAGATTTGTGGTAGAGAGAGGAGACAATGAATGAGAAAGAACAAGTGGTAGATACAAGAGTGTGTTCACTTAACAATAAGTCATTGAGAGGTACATTTACAATTTTGTGCACTTTTCTGTATACATGTTGCACTTAAATAAAAAAGATTAGTTTATAAAGACAGTGGTCTGGCTTTCCCTAGACTGATTTTTCGAGAGATGGATCCCCTTCAAAATGGCGCTGCAGCCTGGGCTTCTCTGAGTCCAATCTCTCTCACGGGCCCAGCTATTTCACCATTCACCCTTTGTTTAAGAGGAAGTGCAATGAGGAAGGGAAGAGTAAATACAACTCTAGCCTTCCTAGAGCTTGCCTGGATCCCAGCCAAAGCAGCTGCAATTAGAGACCCCTCCGTGAGAAGTGAAAGTTTCTACACATCTATGCAAACAGTCGCAATCCTCAGAGCTAATCTGTGAGATGCCCCAGCCCTTTTCTTGTCTGGTATGTCTCACCCCAGGCTCCAAAGCCTCTGGGGATTCACAGACTCCAGCACAGCCTTTGCGATTCCTAGGAATGGACAACCAAAACCTGAATTTAGGGTCCAAAATGAATTTTAGGGCCCAGGCCTATTCCTGTGATCTGGGCTTTTTTTGTTTTTGTTTTTCGGTTTTTGTGAAACAGGGTCACACTCTATCACCCAGGTTTAAGTGCAGTGATACAATCATAGCTCACTGCAATCTTGAAGTCCTAGTCTCAAGCAATCCTCCCACCTCAGCCTCCTGAGTAGCTGGAACTACAGGTGTGTGCCACCACACCTGGCTAATTTTTTTTATTCTTTGTAGAGATGGGGTATGGCTAAGTTGCCCAGGCTGGTCTCAACCTCGTGGGTTCAAGCAATCCTCCTGCCTTTGGCATTCCAAAGGGCTAGAATTACAGATGTGAACCACCACACCTCGCCCATGTGGACAGTGATTTGGAAGTCCCCACTCCCTATTACATCTCACCCAAAATCGTCCCAGACTGCCCCTGTGATGCCTGAATAAAATTCACTTATTCACTCAACAAACATGTGTGAACATCTACTGTGTTAAGCACTGTGCTGGGCACTCATCATGACTGTAAATATATACTGATTCAGAAGACCGTAGGCTCTTGAACAAAGGGGCCCTGGACTTATGCACCACTGAATCCTTAATACCTAGCCCAGTGCCTGGTGCAGAGCTGTTCAAATCATATCCAGGGAAGGAATGAGAATAGAGGGAGGGATGTTGTTGTGAAAATAAATATTTCCGGAGGGTCTTCTGGTGCCAGGTACTGCTCTAGATGCTGAGGATACCATGGTGACAAAACAGACAAAAGCCTCAAGGAACTTACACTCTCATAGGCTGAAGAGGAGACTGGGAGACAGAAAATAAAATAAGTAAACGGGATAGAACATAAAACTGAGATAAGGACAATGAAGAAAAATTAAGTGCAGAGAGATAAGGGGTTGCGGGATGGTGGGACATTCTCAGGGGGTAAGGCATCACTGGGAAGGTGGTATTTGAGCAAAACCCTGAGGGCGTGAGAGAGCAAGCATGGCCAGGGAGGGAGCGGCATTCCAGGAAGAGAACACTGGGGGTGCAAAGCCCTCACAGGAAGCGTGCTCGAGGACCAGCACCAGCCTGGCTGAAGTGCTGTGAGCAAGAGGAGAGATGAAGGGGAGGGAGTCCCAGAGACCAGGTCACTTAGGCCATTGTAAAATGCGTGACTTTTACTTTGCCTAAAAGGAGAAGGCGTTGGAAGATTTTTGCCAAACTCAAGACTGATATGTGCATCTTACATAAGTATTAATAGTATACATGGCCGGCCGCAGTGGCTCACACCTGTAATCCCAACACTCTGGGCATCATCCAAGGCAGGAGGATCCCTTCAGGCCTGGTGTTTGAGACCAGCCTGGGCAACATAGCAGTACCCCATCTCTACAAACAATTTAAAAATTAGGATGGCGTGGTGGCACCCGCCTGTAGTCCCAGCTATTCAGAAGGCTGACACAGGAGGATCTTTTGAGCCCAGGAGTTCAATGTTTCAGTGAGCTGTGGTCATGCCGCCTCACTCCATCTTGGATGACGGAGCAAGACCCTTTCTCAAAACAAACAAAACAAAACAAAAAAGTAATATCCATATTAAACTTTTCAGTAAACAAAGTTTTTTAAAAAAAAATTCACTCTCATCATATGTCTCCTGATGGGATGCAGTGAGAAAGGCCCCAAATGCACGTGATAACCTGACCCATAAAGGAAGCAACAGACAAGCCCAGATTAAGGAACCTTCCACAAAGCCACTGGCTTACACTCTTCAAAAATGCAATGTCATGAAAGATGGAGAAAGGTTAAAAAATATGGTTGCAGATTGAAGATGATTGGAGAAACATAACTAAATGTCATACACGATCCTGATTGGATCCCGGATCATGAAAAAAAAAATGCCATAAAGCACATTATTGGGCCAATTGGTAATATTTGAATATGTACTGCATATTTGATTGTATTAGTGTTAAATTTACTAACTTTCAAGATTGAACTATAACGATATGAGAATGTCCTTGCTTATAGGAGATAAGTGCTAAAATATTTAGCGGTAAAGAGGCATGATGTCCGCAACTTATTCTTAAATGGTCCAGCAAAAATAATTATGATTATAAATTTAGATATATACACTTATCTATGGAAAGAAAAAAAATAAAGCAAATGTGATAAAATGTTAACTGGTAAATGTAGGTGAAGGAAATACAAGAATTCTCTGTACTGTTCTTGCAACTTCTCGAGAACTCTGCAATGATTTCAAACTAAGACGTTTAAAAATTAAAAGAAAGAAACAGAGAAGCTTCAGTCAGCCTGCGCCAGCGCAGCCTCACAGACACAGGACATAGCAAGGCGAGGGAGATGCTCAGGAAGACCAAAGTCCATCCCTCCCTGTGCCCAAGGAGTCACTCACCAGCTTCCCCCTGCAATGGGCTGCAGGGCCGGCCAGACATGGGGCTGAAGCCCTGGGCGTGGGGGTGGAGGGAGCAGCGTCCTCTGTCACGCAGGCTCACAACCTCAGGGTCAGCCTCTGCCTCCGTCACTCTCATCCCCAAAGCCAGGCACCAAATCCCATCAGGGCTCCTTCAGGTTTCTGAGCTGCTTTCCAGGCTAATTGGACCAGGTTCCACCCTAGCTCTCTTGCCCAGAATCCTGCGCCCCTGGGTCCCACCAGAGCTCCCTTGCTGCTCCGTTCTCCTGTTCATGCTCTACCCTAGGCTGCCCGCCTCCTTGCCTAGGTTGAGTCCACCTGAGCCTTGACTGGGTCTTCCTGGCAGACACAGAGTGTTTAAACTGAGTACCCGGGCATGGGACTTCATTCCATATCGGACTTCTACTCAGCCTTGCACCAACAGTGCCCTGTGCCTCAGTTTCCTCCCTTGGTGCCCAGAGTGTGCCCTCCTCTCACTCCACCCCCACCCATGAAGCCCCTCGCGGAGTTGCTGATCTAAAATGCACGATCCATGTCTCAGAGCATCTTGGACTCCAGGGTTGGAGGAAGAGGGGAGCAGCCTTCAGCTGGGGTCTCCCAGAGCAAGCCTTAGATGGCCGTGCCCAGCTGGCAGCTTTAGGTTTGCTGTGGAGCCTCCTCTTATTGTCGCCTTCTCCCGCCGGAAGCCAACATTTCCCTAACGGTTCCCAGGCCCTGTGGCCTCTGGGCTGCTGGAGGAGCTGAGGAGGTGAAGGACCGGGCTCTGTCTGGCCGCTGGCCTCACCCCACCTCCCAGCTTTCCTGCCTCAGGGATCCATCTGCCGTCTCTGAGCTCCAGAACCACCCAGCTGCCTTGGGGCTGCTTCTCCTCTCCCTCCCCAATTAGAAGACGAGGTTTCCTTTGCCCTTAAAGGCAGCTGGAAGGAGGCTTTTCTCCCCACCACACAGAAAGGAAAATCGAAGCCAGTGGGAAAGAATCTCCTCGCCCAAGCCTGCCTGGATTACTGCTGGGAGGGCCCCATGTGCCTCTCAAGGGCCTGCTGACCCCCTGCCAGCCTGTCCTGTCTGACTGAGAGTGTCAGAGCTCTCAGGAGCCCCTTGGAGTCCTAGGCCCAGGTGACTGCGTAAGTGGCACTGCCGGAGGCTCTGGGCTCTGACCTTCGTGAGGGGCACAGCCCTTAGTCCACAGGCTCACCACCCCCGCTGGCCCTCCTTACCTTGGCCCTGAGGCACCTTGAGGAGCAGGAGCAGTGTGAGGGTGACAGCTTGCCCCAACATCCCCAGAGGACAGAGAGGTCAGGCCAGGCCCTCTGCCCCAGCGGACGCTCTGCCGAGCACAGGCTCAGCAGCCGTTCGTTAGGCAGCAAGAGGACGGTGGGAAGCAGGGTGGCCTCACCGCCCGTCTGGCCACAGCTTCCTCAGTTCAAGGCTGTTAGTGTCTGCTGTGAGCTGACAAGGCTGCTGAGAAAGCCCCAGCCCCTGGACCTGGTCTGAGAGTTGCCACAAGACAAACTTGTGAAGTTGGCAAGTGGGTGGGTGCTCAGTGTTCTCAGGGACTCACAAAACCAGCTTCAAAATTGTATCCCTTTCTCTGCCCCAGCCTGGCTGCTTCATTCGAAGGGCAGATGCCCCGGAAATTTTCCAATCCCTTCATCCTACTGGCAATACATAGAGCCCTGCATGAGGACGAAACAGCCATTATCCCAGACTGGCCCATCACACAGACTTGTTGAGGGAAAGGGAGAGGTGCGGAGGGCCTGGGATGGGGGGCCGAGATGCAGAACCCCAGATAAGAGGGTGATGATGTTGAAGGACAGGATGAGTAGCTGGGGTGACACAGGAAGAGACCCGAGAGGTTGGGGACACTAGGAAAATCTAACAGGCCTGGGGATTCTATGGAAGTGGATACCAAAATTTAAACATAAGCCAATCAAATTTTTTTCATTAGAATTTGGTTTTGCTCCAAGTGTCAGGTCTGTACTTCTATATTCCCGTCCTACATCTTTTTCTACTTTCCCATAATAGTTCTCTCGGCCCTCTCTTGCCTTCTCCCAGAAAGGGCATGGGTCCATTTTTGCTGCCTTTCCCATCCACACTTGGATTCCACCCTCCAGAAAGGCCAGGCAGCTTTGGATGGCCTCAGGCCTCTGTGGAAGGGTGGGGGCAGCGACATCCAGCTTCCCTGGACACTGGAATACGGGGATCTAAAATGCAAGATCCAGGTCTCAGGGCATCCTGGACTCCAGGGTTGGAGGAAGAAGGGAGCAGCTCTCAGCTGGGAATTCCCTGAGTAACCTTAGATGGCTGTGCCCTAGGGTTCATGTCCCTTTCTTCCGCTTTCGCCGTAGCAGCAAATACTTTTGGTTCACTTCCGGACTCCCCTTCTTCCCTTTTCCATCCTTCCATCCATTTCCAGTCACCTTGTCTCAACTGGGCAGCAGGAGGTAGACTGAGAGGGTCAGCTGCCAGTAGAGGCAGCAGTCGGGTTCTGGGCAGAGCACTGGATTTGGAGCCAAAGACTTGAACTTGAGTTCCCACTCAGCACCTGCTCATCTGTGTGATCCTGCCAAGTTACTTCCTGAGCCTGCAGAGTCAACAATATTTGCCCCTCTTCCTCACAAAGTAGTTTTTGAGATCAAATTAAAAAAACATACCTAAGAGTATGCATGTAAAAAATACTAGACCTAGGTGAGGCTTTCATGTTTTTGTTTTTTAAGCCCTGCATAGCTTTTTCCAGCTTGTCTAATGGTATCATCTCTTCTCTCCTTTGTCTTTTCCTAGGGTGCAGCCTTCGACCCCTGGGAGTTTCCTTGGAGTTCATCTGGCCATGCCCTTGACCTTGAGAAGTGGTGTTCAAGGCGTGGTAAAACAAGGAAGTGTAAACTTTCCTCACATGATGGATGGAGCACAAGCTCTAACTGTGGGAAGCATCTAATTAACCACATGAATTGGGAATCAGCTTCATCAATCCTGAGTCCAACACCAGCTCCATCCTCCCCACCAGGCATGTGGGTGGCCCGTCAGCCCCCGGAAACTGAGCTAGAGTAGCCAAACCACTTTGTATGTGTCTGTCTCGTGGTCCTTAACAAACTCTACTACATAATAACTGCTGTTTGCTTTACACACTGCCCTCCCCCACCCTGAGCTCTTCAACATAAAGTCTGTGTTCTCCTTAGCTTAGTGTTTCCAGAGCCTGGCCCAGTGCCTGGTTCTTCATAGATGATTAATAGATTGTCAAGTGCTGAAGGAATGAATGACTTCCCCAGAGAAGATATTTCTATTCCCCTTGAGATGCAGTGGTAAACTAAGCCACCATGGTCCCCGCTCTCATGGAGTTTATACCTTGCCTTGCCAAGTCTGTGTGCAGAGAGCCCTCCTGTGCAATTCAGCTGAAGACCCAAGACCCTACAAAGTCCACATAAACTCAGAGACGCCTGTAGCCCCATTTCCCATACACATTGCCCAAGTCTCTAAGTCTGGGACAGGAGACCCAGATGGGGCATTTAAATGTCTGCAGCCATCTAGGAATCCGAGGTTCATCAACCCCTGCCCTCTCATCCTTCCTTTTCCCAAACCATGCTTTCACCATGCTTCAGTGAGTCAAGTTCATTCTAGTAAATCCCACTTCTGATGCCAACTGCAAAGTTCGCAAGTCCCCTTCGAATTTGATAATTCACTAGAAAGACTCACAGAACTCATTGAAACCTGTTTTACACATGGTGAAACTTTATTGCGGCAAAACAATACAGAAGAAAACCAACCAAGGAAAGAGGTACCGAACTCAGGGTCCAGGAGCATCCCAAACACAGAGCAGGCATTGAGCTTCCAATTCTCCTTTCCCAGTGGAGTTGTGTGGACAGTGCTTGCTTCTCCCAGGAATTGTGTGTGACAATACAGAGTACTGCCAACCAGGAAGGCCCTTCCAAGTTTTGGCGTCCAGTGTTCTTACTGGAGCTTCGTCACATAGGCATGGCTGACCTCAGTCTCTGGTCCTTCCAGAAGTTGAGCTGGTGCTCCGTGGCCAAAAATTCCCACCATAACTCACATTGTCAGCACAGACTATCCGACATGGCCCAAGGTCCTCTGTAGATGAAGACACTGGGGACATCCCAAGCAGGATATTCCAAGCCTTAGAGATTACCTCCCAAGAGCCAAGGGCAAAGGACCAGCCTTCTCTTTAGGCAAGGTTAATCCTTTACTGCATAGTCAGAAAGAAGAAGATGTAAAAGTAGTCAAAGATAAACCCTTCAAATAGGGCCCAACAGATAGGGCCAACCAATCTTTACAGATATGGCCAACCAATCTTTTAAGAACTCAACAAATAATTTCTGTGATACTAGACATTAAGTGAGAACTCATTGCCTTTATTTCTAAGCATCTGAATATTGTCTGTGTTCCTGTTTCAATGAAACCATAATTAAACTCTTACCAAGCACAACCATTCTTTTTCTATCTCTATTTCTCAGAAGGACTGGAAAATTGCTTCCCTTCTATATATATTTATGTCTCTTGGGGGTTGACTTGTGGGAAGGGAATTAGCCAGTTATCTTTAACATATTGGCTGTGATAACTTAGAAGTTCAAGTTAAAGGTGAGGGATGCAATATTCCCATGAAGAAGATGGAAGGTGGACCCTCTTAATACAATACCTGGGATATCAAATAACCTAATAGATCTGCATCTAAGTTAAGGACCCAGGAGCAGCAGCCAAAGCGTGCAATCCACATGGTAGCTCATCTCAGAATTTCAACATGAGAAGAAACTTGTTTTTTCTGGCTTCAAGGTGAAGAAACAACCCTGATGATGCGGAGAATTGGAGGCTATCTCCCTGACACTAGCAATACGATGCAGGAAATGGGACCAATCTCTGCTCTTTTATGTTGGAAACAAGATGTTTCTACAGGGGATGGGTGAAAACTTACCTAATGGGTACAATGAACACTATCTGGGTGATGGGCACACTTATAACCCTGCCTCAAGCGAAAGAACATCGATACATGTAACCAAAAACATTTGTACCCACATAATATGTTGAAATTTTAAAAAAAATAAGAATTCTGAAAACTAAAAGAAAAAAAAATGTTTCTATACAAAAAATGAATGAACAAGTTTTCCCAAACTGCAAGGGAAATTCACGAATGAATTGCCTTATGCAATTTAAAGATAATTAAATATAAATTTTATTTTGTACAGTTGTATCTTTTATTATATTCTGTAAATCAGAATCTGATCTGGAATCAAATTTTTATATTTTATTTTAGTATCAGATTTTTATGTTTGACATTTTACAGTATCAGACTGTTTTGCAAAAATAAAACCAAAGAAGGAAAACATAATGCCCTCTAACTGCCCTGCCACCTGGTTTGTGAATTTTACCTAGTTTGTGAATTATAAACATAGAAGATCAAAATTGATGTTCTAATGATATGGTAATTTTCACAAGCCAATGTTCCCTATAATATTTTAAGTTGTGCTGTATGGATACCTCTAAAAACAAATGCATGTGATCAAAGTTTAGCAGTGTAATCAGATAAACTTGCATCCACATTAAGTTGTCATTTTAATGATAACACACATTCACGACTGACCATAAATGAAATTGTTTCGACACGGCAAAACTTCATTCTGGAGGATATTATCCTATTTCAGGTTGCTGTTTATCTGTCATGCAGAATTCTTATCTTTGCTGACAGTCTCCCTGGCTCTATGTGCTGTTGAATTTACCACAAAGGTTTATGTGCTTATACACCCACGCATGAGACCATAGATGACGAGCCTAGATCTGACTTCCTGTTCCTCTAAGAGTTGCCCTTCTTTCCCCATCCCTGCCCCTCTCCCACCTCCCTACACGACTTTCATGTGAAGTTCTCTGAGTTTTTCTGACATACCCCTCTCTGTCTAGTTGCCTCTGATAGTGTCCCTTAACACGTCTCTGTGCTTTCTTCTTGTGAGGACCTGGCCATGGGAACCACATGCTTTGACCTCCCCTCGTTCCACACTCTTCACTGATACTTTATTCCTGTCTTCATTCATTCTAGCCACAGCAATCCAGCACACGCACAGGTAACCGGATGTACTATGACAGAGAGTTAGATATATTACACTTTAGACGGACT
>RJWJ010035815.1:0-16416 GCA_004363605.1 Indri indri
TGGCGTGTGAGCAAAGGCGGGAAAGGCAGGCAGAAGGGGCCCTGCCAATCTGCAGGGAAAAGCGGAGGGAATAGTCAGGCCGAGGGTTTGAGACCAGCAGGGAGGCCAGGGGAGGTTTGAGACCAGCAGGGAGGATAGAGGAGGAGGAATAGGAGATGCTGAGAAGATGGGGTTCAAGAGGTGAGGGGACCCCTCCCGTAGATCCAGTGGCACTTGGCTCGTCCACTTGGTCATGCTTTACCAGCCACTGTCAAGTGTTGATGCTGCCAGGTGCCCCACGGCTCTCACAGTCAGGAGAGGAGGCAGGCATGCAGTTACAGTGGACACGATGTCTGTGGACCTGCTCTGAGAAGGCCCCGGGCTCAAAGCGTGACTTATTTCTAATGTTCCCCACTGCAGCCGAGCAAGGCACATATCAGCATCCTCATTTTACAGTCAGGGAAACTGAGGCTCAGAGAGGCTAAGGGAACTTCCAAGACTTGACTCAGATTCAAACGACACCACAATCAGAGCTCTTTCCACTAACCCCACGGCTTGCCGCCTCCCTCACAGCGTGCGCGCTCACAGCTAGAGCCCAGCATGACAAGGTGCCGTGATGGGGGCCTGCGGAAGACCGAGAGAAGGGGACCTGGGGTGGCTGCGTAGGAATTAGCCAGGCTGACAAGAGGAGAAGGGATCCCAGGCAGAGCGAGGGAAGGGAGGTGGAGACAGCCAGCGGGAGACTGCAGAAGCTCAAAGTACAAAGGGCTGGGAGCACGCAGCAGGGGGTGGGGACACTTGGGTGCTGTGTTAGGGCGTCTTCTGGGGAGTCTGAAGCAGGGAAGAGAAACGGCTCTATTTGCAGCCTCCAGGTTATGCATGTTCCACCTCCCTCTACGGGAAGGTGAGGCCTTGGAGGGTCCCACCGTCTCCTTCCTCCTGCTGGCTTCTGCTTGGCCCACGCATGTCAGTGCTCAGCGGAACTGAGGGGATGAAGCTGGCTCCCCCAGCTGGGCTGGCATGTGGACGTGACCGTTCTGGCCAAAGGAGTGGCCAGCCACGCAGTTCCCACCAAATGTTCTCTTGGATCATATCTGTTTGGATTTTCCTTTGACGTAGGAAAGAGGCATTGGTCCGGGCTGTGGCTAGCAAGCAAGCCCAGAGCTGACAACTTTCTCCAAAATGCTGGTCCTTTCTCAGGGTTTAAGAAAGGATGACAAGGGAGGGGCAACACGGATGGTTTTAAAAGAAAGTTAAAAATCCGGGCTTCTTCTGGACTGCCGCCCCACCCCCCATCTCCATGTCCAAACATCCAGCTTCACAGATCTGGACCGAAGTGTGTTCTTGGGGAAAGAACTAATTCACAGTTTGGGGTAAGGCAATCCGCCCAAGACACGACCCCAAGTAATGCATCCTGCTCTGCTCTCAGATTAGTGGCAGGAGTGTGGGACAAACCTCAGAAGGACAAATGAGGTCCTGGACGAGCCCAGGGGAGACTTGGAGTTCTCCTCCCCAACACCCGGCCAATCAGGAAAACATCCTTTCTGGACAGATTCACAGCTGACCTATCAAATGTGACCTTGACAAGTACCTGTTGAACTCAAGTGGAGGTAATGAACAATTTGGATAATACCAATGTCTTTTTAAACAGCTGTATGTTTATTTGCAGCATTTCAAAACATAATTAGCCTGCGTAATTTCAAGGGCCAATAATAAGAGTTCCTTTACCGGTCAAAGCGTTTCCTCTTGTCGTCTTTGTGTTTTGCTCAAAAACATCCCTAATGCCAATTAGCACTCTTGCAAAAGGGCGGCATTTTTGCCCCTCTAGCCTTCAAAACAATTAGAGATAGCTTTTTTTTTTTTGAGCAGTTACTATGTGCCAGGCTAAGTGTTTATATGAATTATCTCAGTTAACCCTTCCAAGAACTCTGTGATCGAATTATATCTAAATACTATTATAATCTCTGGTAGACAAGGGGTAGGCGTCAGGCCTCAAAGTTTAGGAAATTTCCCAAAGATCACGCTGCCAGAGAGAATCAAGCGGTCCGACGGCAGAACCCATGTTCTTGATCAGCATGGAGCTCCCCACCCAGAACTCACCTGTGTCCGTAGAAAAGTGGAAGCCCATGGAAAATCACCTGGATTCTTAAAGAGCATCCCTTCCAATTCCCCGCAGTTATGCAGATGTTTCAGGTAAAAATGTTCTGGCTGCCCTGGCATTCCACTTCCTTGTGTGCAAGTGGCCACAACCACTAAAGCCCTTGAAACTTCTAAGAACTTGTGCAAGGCTGGGTTCCCCAGAAAGGGCACCTGAAACAAAGCTTATGCAATAGTGTGTTTTGTGGGGCGAACCCCAGGGTAGAAACAGTGAGGGACACAGGAAGGGAGGCAGGGAAGGAAAGCAGATCAAGTGCGGTGCTGAGCTGGCCACAGCCTTGCCAGGGAACGCAGCCAGCTGTGCAGTCATATGAGACATATTCAAATAGGCCATATGGATGGAGAAAGGGAGACAAATTACCTACCAGATCTTTCCGGACTCTGTCTCTCGTTGATCAAAGTCCATCCCATAGGAAGTTAACTCTCCTCCACCCTCAGATCGTGCTCCTCAGCCCCTACTGACAAGCCAGATCTCACTCCCCACGGTGTGGGGTTCATCCGAGCATGGGATTGGTAGTAGAAGCCCAAATCTCCACCACTCCTGGGCTTGGCCCCTTCCAAGGTGGGCACGATGGAGGCCGGGCTCAGGGCTGAGATAGCCGGTGATGCCAGGAGATGGGACAAGGGTGGCACTGGCTGCCCTCTCCATCAGGCAGCACATGACGGAGGTGGGGCCAAGTGAAACCAGGAAGCGCAGAGATGGATCCAATACAGTCCACCCCTTGCATTATTCAGACTTGCCTCCATCTTCAGATCATATTTGGATCTAACTTGAGAACAAAATGCCATCAATTTGAAAGTGAAGGTGCAAGTCCAATTTTTGAAGTGATCAATTGTAACTGGCTGAAAGGACATAAAAGGATTAGCAAACCAAGCTCTAGTCCCACTGCTGCGGCTGGTCCCAGGGCCGTGACTGACATTCATTATCTTCCCCACCCCCACTTCCCTTTTAGATTTCTATGGCCAGCCCTTCATAGGTCTGGGCTTCTCCCCTGGAGGGTCTGTGGATGTTGCAATTGCCTGTTCGTGGTTATCTGTGAGCAGAGGACCCCAGTGAATCCCAGACTACGAGCTGACTATGAGTCAGCCCAGGCTGCTGTAACAAAATTCCACAGGCTGTGTGGCTTAAACAACAGAATTAATTATCTCCCAGTTCTGGAGGCTGGAAGTTCCAGGCCAAGGTTCATCAGGGTCAGTTTCTGGTGAGGGCTATCTTGCTGCTTTGTCCGCACACGGCCTTTCCTCTGAGTACACACAGAGGTACACACACAGGTCTCTCCCTCTTCATGTGAGTACAGTGATCCCATAGGGCCCTGCCCTTATGACCTCATTGAACCTTAATTACCTCCTAAAGACCCTGTCTCCATATACAGCCATACTGGGGGTTAGGGCTTCAACATATGCATTTTGGGGAGACACAATTCAGTCCATGGCACAAGACATATTCTTCCCTGCACCTGCTGTGTAACAGCAACCCTAGCTCCTCATGTATCCAAGGGCAATCACCTGTCAGTACACTAACTCTTTCACTGCTGGTCGACCAGCACGAGGAGCCCAAGATTGCAGTCACAGCTTCCAGTTTAGTGGAACCCTTGCCGTGTTCATTAGTGGGAGTTTCACCTTCTAGGAGTCAGGACCTCTAACCTCTCAGAGTCTAAGTTTGCAGGAAGAAGAAGCACAGATTCTACCGGTTTCTCACCAGCAGCTGGACTTAGAAGGGCCAATCCTATTTCCACTCCTTGGTTCCCAGACTTGTGTGTTCTAGCCCTTGGAGACACATCTATCAACTCACACTGCATCAAGAACAATGCTCCAACCCCACAAGTTGTTGCCTCTAAGCTGATGTCGTAGCTGAGCATTCAACCGACCACCCCATCATTCAGGGAAGCACTAGGACGGCCAGAGACAGAGGCTGGGTCATCCTGTTCAGCCGATTGTTTATTGAGAGCCTCCTTGGCGATGGATGCTCCCTGGTGAGCATGAATAGGAGGCTGAAAGAGCCCTACTCTTTGTGCCCACTCCCATGAGTTCACTCACTGTTTACCTGCCCTCCACACCCCTGGATTTTCAGTGCTGTTCTTTCCATGTCCCTAAACGATTAGCCCAGCGATTTCTCCCTGCACAGGAGTCTGCACCTCGGGCCACCTCTCCTCCTACCCTTGAATGGAGATAGAACACAGCAGTAGTCTATTCCCAACTGGCACCAATACATTGTGTCAACCTGTATGCAAATGAGGCCCTGGTCCTTTACTCCTCCATCAGTTTGTGACATGGAACTCCCCTTTGAGGCTAAAGGTATAAGTTGAGGAAAAGCTTCAACAGAGGTGAGTGACCTGAGAATCTGGACCAGCTGTTCAGGAAATTTATCTATTCCTTCTGGAACTGCTCAAGCCTGGTCCTAAACATACCACTTCTACCACACGCCGGGCTGCCGCTGTTCACGACCAACCTGATGCCTCAGTGATATTGCATCATCCTTCTTGAGGAAACCCAGCCTCTCCTTCAATCAATGGGCTCTGGGATATGAACAAACTTAGATAACTTTCCATTCCAGTGGATGTCAACTTTCTGCTCTAACTCTCCTGGTTTTTTAAATATTTATACAAATCAAACAATACCCTTGTCAGCTCTGTCTGTCTCACCCCTAGGTACATCATGATCTGCTAGCCATTGACACGGGTTCCTATGTATCAACGCATCCTGCCTGCCACTCCAGCCTTGCTGCCCATGGTGACAATTATGGTAATTGTCTCTCATGACCTATGAGAGACATACATTTGCCATTACATTGGCTTCCATTCTTACAAGGGAGCCATTTCCCCACCATCTCCCACCACTGAACCCTGCCTTCGGAAGATAGCTACCGCTGAACTTCTCAAAGATGCTGATGCCCCTCACCAGGACTTTTCTTTCTGTCTCAGTGAAGGGACTGTTCTCTGGACCATCCCAGGAAACACAGTCAAGTGGTGGGTTCTCAGATGTTGTGATTCTAATATTCACACCTCTCTGAACCTTCTGGTCCTTTTCTCCTTATTGTGCCAAAAAAGTTCTGGAATCTCACCTCATTTATTATAGGCTATTGTTATGAAAACAGGTGCTAGATTGCAAGGTACCTGCTTCAGTGAGGACATTGTGGTCCCCAGGCCAAGAGGAGCTGCCCTATTCTAACAAGGGAAAGAGAATTGCTTCTACCTGCCAGAGGATTTAGGGAGATTTTGGGGTCCAAAATTTTCAGGCTTGTCCACACAGATGTCTCTATTCTAGATAACAAGGTCCGACTCTTTCCCTATCAGAGCCTGGACTTGGACATAAGAGACCTGTGTGGATGCACATTTAGTCTCCTTTTCAGCCCTGCCACACTTACAATCAGATTCTGAGCTTCATTTTCAGAGGGATCTGTTCCGTGTATGTTAAGAGTGTCTTAAAAGTTGTCACAAAACATGCCTTAAGGCGGCAGATAGCTTCCCTGAGCCTATCATTTTCCTTTTGCAAGATTTCCAATACTGTCAGAAAAAGCTACCTAACCCCAGCGCAGCAGCCACGTGCCCTCATAAAGCCTGCTTTCTGCCTGTACCTCATTCCACTTAGTCACAGGTGAAGCTTTAGACATTGTAATGACATTGGATGGCAAGTAGGGCCCCTATTGCTTACGTGCAGATGGGAAATCCAACTCCAATGTCCCATCCTGAATGAAGATCTACTTTTTAGAGCCACCGTGGTACCAATTGTCCCTGTTCCTCAGGAGACAGAGCATGAAGTGATGCTTGCTTGCTAACACTGTACTGAGGCATATAATCCTAGAGCGATAAAAATAAGGGGAAAAGGGAAGTGAATCAGGGAAGGAGAGAAGCAAATACAAGACTGTGCATCACTCAGCTGACCACGTCTTCAGAAGGAAACATTGCCAGTTGCTCAGTCACGCCTACTGGACATCGCCCGACAGGCCAAATGGAACCGCTACCATCCATATGCTGGGTCCCTTCCATCTCTTGTCTTTCATTGGCCAAAATTCGCCCCAAGCTGTACCTCCCGTGCATTTCTGAGTCGAGGTACCTGGCCCCTGCAGGCAGATCCCACATGCTGTGTGTGGGTTGCCATCTGAGTCCAGAAAGGGTGAGAGGAGCCAGGAACCCCCAGGTCTGCCATGGCATAAGAGGCCTATGACAAAGCCTGGTGTTCACCCTAAGGGAGGCTTGAAATTCCATGGTGTTAGGAGGGCCAGGAGGATGTGGGGCCAGGCGACCCTCAAGGAGTATATAGATTAGGACCAGTACAGAAATATTGAAGACCAGAGTGGATAACGCAGGATATCCAACATACAAAACCTGCCTGGGTTCTCCCTGGAACCTCTGGCTGGGGGTTAGTACTTCTGAATCCCAGGTGGCAGCTGTGATTCTGGCTAAGTCACAACCGTCTCCAAACTTTTCAAACAGGACAATTAATTTGCCTCACAGAGTTGTGAGAATTTATTTAAAATGTGATGGAAAGAACATTTTGAAGTAGCAACGAGCTGCAGGTATAAACACGAGGGGCCGTTAATCTGAAGATTGGAGTCGTGTACTGAGCAAAATACCATGACTGGAAAGGCATTAAAATGTCCAGTGTTATTAATATTTTGACCTCGGCTGGCCAACAGTGGCTCTGTGTTGTGCTTTATTCCCTTTCTTCAAACCGTTGATGAGTCACTTAGGAAGTCCTTTCCCCAACACTTCCTTCCTATCTCCCCTCCCCCAGACACTGAGGCATCCAGGTTTGCTCTTCTATATCCGTAGAGAATGTTCTGTCTGGCTCCCGTGAGGTGCTCATGGGTGCTATGTATGGAATGAAGGAATGAATGATTGAACGAAATGTCTCCGTATCTTTGCCCAAGGGGTTACCAATGCTTGAAATGTTCCCCCACTGCTAGGAGGGGAACCTTTGCTCCTCCCTCTCCCCATTCCTCAGTCCCCACCTTTCACACTGCGCCGGTGGTGCAATGCCAGAGACAGCGGAATGGCTGGTTCTAGCCGTCTCCCCGCCAGATCCCAAGTTCACATTTGTTCCCGCTGGTTGAGGCTCGGATCTGCAGCGTCTGCGGACATCGGTCTGGAAGCTGGTTTGCAGAGCAAGCAGTTTAGGGTGTGTGTTTACTTGTGATGACTTAAGGTGCCTATACAGTGGGAAAAGGAACTCCGTAATGTGTCTTCGATGCACACGCTGTGGCGTCTGACCCTCCGCTCTGTGTTTTAAGCCCCTGGGTCTCTCGCCCAACCTAAAACTGGGATTTCCAGGCCCTGGGGGCCTTCTGGAAAGTCCCGGAATCCGTCAAAGCGTTTGCAAAGTGCTTCCACCGGATGAGCAGAGCGGCAGCGCCGTGGCAGGGATGCCGCGGGCGAGGCTAGGAGCAGTTTCTTTGAAAGAGACGTGACCGGGCTACTTCCCGAAGAACTGACTTGTTGATAATCTTGCCGCAAACAGAGGAGTTTGCAGATGGTTGAGGAAAAGCAGTGGGAGAACGTCTCCCCCAGGGCCGCCACGCCTCCTCCCCAGACGCGACCGTGTTGGAGGGGAGGTCCGGCTGCCAGGACTGCAACGGGGAGGACAAGGCCAGGAGGGGCGGCCTGCACCTTGCGGCCCCGGCACCCGCGACAGCCTACGGGGCGTGGAGCGGGGACAGTCCGCAAGGATGGAGCGCAAAAAGGGGTCTCCACACGTCAGTACTCACCACCCTCCCGCAGCCTCGGCTGAGACTTGGCGGAAGGGCAGGCAAAGGGCAGGACCCCGCTGGAACCGGGAATCCTCGGCCTCCTGGGTGAATAAATAAATTATTAAGCGCCCAATACACAATAGCCTCGCTAGATGGAGACGAGGAATCACTGCAGCTGCGCTGGCGGCGGCGGCGGGGAGCGCGGGCGGGAGTGCAGCCCCGGGCGGGAGGCGGGCGAGGCTCTGGCTCCGCTCACGTCTGTTTTCCTTTTTCGTGCATTATTTATTTCGTCTCCGCCCGCAGCTCTGCTACCCGAGCGGGCGCTCCGGGCCGGCGCCTCCCGCCGCTGCCTCTCGCGGGCCGGCGTGAGGGGCGCGGAGAGCTCGGGCACCCCCGCGCCCCGGGCAGCCGCGCGGCGCCACCGGCAAGGGCGGGGAGCAGCCGCGGGCCGGGAGAGGGCTCGCTCGGCAGGCTCCGGGCGGCTCGGAGGAGACTTTCCCCGCCCTCCGCCTCCGCCTCACCAGCCCGCCCCAGCCCTGGGCCCGGGGTGCCGCCCCTCCCGCCCAGCGCGCGGCCAGGCGCAGCCCGGAGCCACCGCACCCTGCACCCCGTGCGAGGGCGTCGCTTGCGGTCCCCGGTTCAGCCGCCCCGGAGGCCCAACCGGCGCGCAAACTTTTGCTCCAGTGCCCGGCGCTCCGCCCCGGCATGTGAAGCACTCGGGCGCCGGCACAGCCCCCAGGGTGAGGACCGAGGCCCCGCCTAGAGGGCGGGGGACTGGGGAGGCGGCTGGCTTTAAATGGGGGCCGTCCGGCGGCTGGCAAACAGAGCTGCCGCGCGGGGAACGCGGACCTCTCTTCCCCGTGCCGGGGATCGGCTGGGGCCGCGGCGAGGCAAGGTGGCGTGAGGCGTTGGAGGGGTACGGGCGGAGATGGAGGCGTGGGGAAAACACACGCCTGGGAGCCAGAGATCGGGGCTGCGGGGTGCAAGTGGGGGTGCGCACCGAGGTGCCTATGTTGCAGTGTGCGCAATGAGGCCGGCAGGGCAGAGCGGGTGCACGCAGCGTGTGGTTTCTTGGTGCTGTGCATGCAGGGTCAGCGGGTGTGCAGGCGGCAGTCGGTGGGTGTGCACGGCTATTTCTGTGGGTGTGCGCGCAGGGTGAGTGGTGCCCGCCGGGTTTGAAGTGTGCTCACAGTGAAAGTGAGTTGTGCGTGATTGCTTCTGGGAAGTGCATGGGGCTCAGTAAGTGTGCTTGGCTGTTTCTGGAAGTGTGCATGGGGCCAAGGTGTGCACGCAGTGTTCTGGGGGTGTGCGTGGAACTAAGGTGTATACGCCAGGATATCCTGTGCACCGGGATAGCGTGTGAGTTCTAGGATGCACGGAAGGTCAGTGCGTGTGCAAGCTGGAGTGAAAGTGCAGGCTTGGTTTATGACTGTGCCCCAGAATGCGGGGCGTGCCCGCCCGACCTGGGTGGGCTGGTACGTGTGCTGGTGAGCGGCGGCGACGCTGCTAGCAGTGACCCGAGCCTTGCTCTCCTGACAGTTCGCCCAGGAGCGGGCGCCACGGGCCGAGATGCTCCTCCGAGACCTGGTGCTGCGCCGCGGCTGCTGCTGGCCCTCGCTGCTGCTGCACTGCGCTCTCCACCCGCTCTGGGGCTTCGTGCAGGTGAGACGCGCGGGCTGTCCACTGGCTGCGGTGGCGCGGGGGGCCTCCTGGGTGAGAAGGGAGCTGTCATGTCAGACCCAGCCTTCCTGCAGCCGTCCCACTGATTGGTCCTTGGGAGAGTTTAGGAAAAGAAAAACTGTTAGGGTCCCTGGTACTCTGGCCTTGAAAAGATAAGAAACTCCAGAGAGAGGCTGCAGTTGTGGCCCAAGGCTGTAGGACAGGGCCTTGGAATGGAAAGGTCTCAGGGGATACCCTCTGATAATTCAGCATTCCATTGCAGAAATTCAGGAAAAGAAACAAACTGAAAAAGAAACACAATCCCAAGACTACACATTCTTTATTTCCCACCAGAGCCGATGGTAAACTTTAAATTAGCTTTCTTAAACCGATCTTCAACATGGGAGGGGGCTGTGTTTCTTGCAGGGTAGCAGAGTTGGAGATGTGCACAGATTATGCACGGTGGCCACTCTTGGGAATGTAAGAAGGAACTGTCCCTCTGTCGGGACTGCCTGAATCCCTCACCCTGGGCCCCCTAGACCCCAGGGCAGAGGCCAGGCCATTAGTTACCTCTTAGGGTCAGAGAGAGGGTCAGATGGGACAGTCCCTAGCTAGTACCTCCCAGAAGTGCACGGCTAGGTGGTGCAGTGGAGAGTGAAGAGTTGGACTTTGGTGTCAGCTCTGAATTTTGAACCTCAGCTCTCTGCCCCTCACAAGCTGGGGAACTTTGGGCAATGTGCTTAACCTCTCTGAGCATTGGTTTCTTCTTCCTGACTGTGCTATTGTAAGTGCTTGATGAGCTCAATGGAAGTAAAGATTGCTTACACCGTGCCTGGACCATAATGAACACTAAACAGGAGCTATCGCTGCCAGTTTTGATATGAGTAATAGTAATGCCGCTCTTCTGTCTAGCTTGCCAGATATTCTGTTGATCACTATGCAGTCTCTTTGACATTTTTGAAAGCTCCAGAGGACATTTTTACTGTTTGGGGCATTGAAGGACCCTGGGGTATTTGCAGCTTCATGTTCTCCTGGTGGCACTTTGGGGATTGGGGACTACTTAGATGGCTGCCCTGAGTAGGGGCGACAGACCAAACAAGGGATGGGGCAAGACCGCCCACCAGTCTGCTCCAAGTGATGGGGCCCTGCTAGGGGGCTGCTCAGTCAGTCCTGCTTGGGTGGTGGCCTAGGTGGCCACCCACAGAGAGACAAAGGCCCTGCTGCTGACCGGCACCCCCCACCCCCAAGTGCCAGACCCCGTCTTCTGCTCTCTTCTCTGGCTTGCCTGTCTCCCTCACGATTGTTTTCCTTTCGGAATTGACAGCTTTGTTTAATGTGTGAAACAGCAGTTATTAAACTCAGCTGTGCCTCCTCAGGAACCAGGATTCTGTCACTTCTAAACACTTCGGTGGTTTGGGACCAGCTTCCCTTGTCCAACTTTGAGCTGAAACTCAGATATTAAGTTCACTTAGTTTTCATATTCATTTGTTTACAATTTTCTCTCTTCCATAAGAGTCTTCAGCTAGGATGGAGAGCAACATAATGAGTTTGTCAGTCTCTAAGACCTGAATTCTGCTGTGTGAACTAGCGGGTCTAAGCAGAAGACCCGCTACCACCCCACACTGCTGCAAAAGCAGCTCAGTTTTTTAACAGTGTCCTTCGACCAGGCAGTACACAAGCAATTGTGTGTGTGTGTGTGTGTGTGTGTGTGTGTGTGTGTGTGTGTTTCAGATGCTCTTACTCAACGCAAATCAATTTTCATGAAAATCAATTAGAAAAGGAATCCTCCAGACAAGTAGAATGAGTAAAATCTTGGCTTGAGGCTCTGGAAAAATTAATTTACAAATGATAGGGACAGAGAAACCAAAGGAAAGGGGGTTTTGGAAAGAATGCATCTGGCTTTCAAGCAAAAGAGCTGAATCCATGGGAACGCAGAAGAGAAGAGGAAAAATGGAAGTTCATGAAGCCATGAGTTTGTCTTTAAGGGGAGAGAATAGAATCTGTCACATCACGGAGTTTCTGGAATATAGAGAAAGAACTCGGAGCTATCTGTCCTTTCACAGGCATTTTACCAGAAGAATTCCCCAGAGGGGTAACCATTTGGAAAGATGGGGCCAACATCACAAAATCATGTGATTAGTGGGTCATTAATGAGGGAGGAGATCTGGGGTCCCCCAAAGCACCAGATTCCTACCTTGAAATCAGCCCTAAGCCTCGGGCTGCTTCTAGATGATAAGAAACTTAATCGTTAAAGTCATACGACATTTAAATTGCTGGAAGGGTTGGTCGGAGCATTCCTTAACCTCTCCTCCTTTTGCTTTAATGTGTCTGGAATTGAGATTTTGAGCTTTAGTGATTTAGGGTTCTTCTAAGTTCACTCCAGATGATTCCATTTTTTTGCAAAGGAAGAGGATGACAGGCTGGCAAATTTATTAGGTGTGACAGGAGTGCATCTCATCAAGTTACTGTGGTGCTGGCCTGTCTCCATAAAAGATACCAGAAGGCATCATCTTTGTGGTCGCCCTCCTAAAGCAACAGTCAAGGAGACAGTTGCTCTTATCTGGCCTTCATGGTCTCTGCGATAATGAGGAGCTATGCCAGACCCAAGTGATGCTGAACCCCTTCTACGGCCAGTCGCTGCAGCTTGGATTATTTAGTCGGCAGCATTTATTAGGCACTTACTGTATGCCAGGCCCTGTGTTAAGTGCGAGGGTCTTCGTGGTCCCTGCCCTGGTGGCATCAATAGTCTGGCACCATAGAGCCACTTGAACAATTATAGGCAAGAGAGCTCAGTAGGAGCAGATAGCTTGGACGTGGTGCAAGCGTCAGAGAAGTGCTTCAGCTGAGGCGTGAAGGATGAGGAGTCAGTATGCAAACGAGGGCAAGATGTCCAGGCAGAGGGAACAGCCCAAGCCAGAGGAGAGAACAGGATGTTGGAAGAACCAGGGGAGGGAAGCCCCAGGTAAGGCCACTGTTGCAAGCCACTAACATGGTGTCTTGCAGTTTGGACTTGATCCCTAGGGCTACAGACACCACTGAGATGACACCATCTCAGAATGGCATTTTAGAAATCTCAGTCCAGCTCCAGCACGAAGGATGGATTCAAGGAGGGGGCAAGGGAAGGGGCAAAGACTTTGGTGAGGGTAGGGTTGCCACAGTTAGCAAATAAAAATATAGGATGTCCAGTTAAAATTGAATTTCAGATAAACTACGAATGGTTTTTTTTTTTTTTTTTTTTTTTTTTTTGAGACGGTGTCTCACTCTTTTTGCGCAGGCTAGAGTGCCATGGTGTCAGCCTCGCTCACAGCAACCTCAAACTCCTGGCCTCAAGTGATCCTCCTGCCTCAGCCTCCCGGGTAGCTGGGACTACAGGCACGCGCCACCATGCCCGGCTAATTTTTTTCTATATATTTTTTTTAGTTTTCCAATTAATTTCTTTCTATTTTTAGTAGAGATGGGATCTCACTCTTGCTCAGGCTGGTCTCGAACTCTTGAGCTCAAACGATCCGCCCGCCTCGGCCTCCCAGAGTGCTAGGATTACAGGCATGAGCCACTGTGCCCAGCCTACAAATGGTTTTTTAGCATAAGTATATCCCATACAATATTGGGGATATCCTTATACTAAAAAACTATTGTTTATCTGCAATTCAGATTTAACAGGGTATCCGATATTTTATCTGGCACCCCTAGGGCAGGGGCAAGTGCTGCCCAGCAGAGACATGATGGTGGCCTCATTTAGGAGGCAGCAGGGGGAATGGGGAGAAGGGGGTGGATTCAAGGACTATTAGGAGGCAACATCCACCAGACCCAAATGCTGCACTTATTGGCCAGGTGTGGGATGGCGGTGGGAGAAGCGGGTGCTGATGCTGAGATCTGGCAGCCATGAAGCACTGTGTCCCCCAGACCTCAGCAACAGGTCCTAAACCCAGGTGACTGTAGGACCTACCTGTGACTCAGCCCACTCTCCCAGACGCCAGCATTTACAGCATTCTGGCCCCAGGAGAACGCTCAGAACAGGGGCGGGAAGGCAGTTGCTTGTGAAATTGAATAAGAAGTGGTCCCCGTAAGTAATGATACCAACTTGTATCTGTGGGCTTTAGGAAAGTCATCGACCTCTCTGGGCCTTTCTTAGTCAAGTCCAGCTAAGAGCAGGTGACATCAGGGGCAAGCTCATTCTCCTCATGGAACTCCCCAAGATAGAAGCCAACCAAGCCAGGTTCTGAGACAAGTTTTCAACACTTGAGGTTTCCTCTGTATTGGTCTAAAACACAACACTGCCCAACAACAGAACTCCAAAGTGGAACCAGAACTGGGGAAGGGGATAGATCCTGTGTTTCCCCACTGACGGGCAGACCAGCTCCCAGCACACCATCGCACTGAGCACCGACTGAATGCCGGGCCCTGCACAGCTTTGGTATGTTACTTAGCTTTGCTGAACCTGCCATCCTCCCTGTTAAGTGTGGATTATAATGCTGACCTCTCGGTCGTTCTCGTGGTGAAATGAGAGCATGTTTGCATGGCTGACTTACAGTAAGGCTCGGAAAGTCACTCTTGTTCAGGATTAATAAAGCACAGGCTCACCTACCTGTCTGGACCAAGATGCTCACAACTGAGTGTGGAGAGACAGGCTTTGCAAAACAGCGGGGAGGTGCCCCAAACGGAATTGTGTGCAAGGCGAGCAGCAGCACCGGGCAGGTGGGTCTCACTCCAGCGGGGAGGGGAGTGTGGCTTTTAGGACGGCTTTGCCCAGGAAGGCTGTTGGAGAGACGGGCTTGAAGGAGGAAGAGAAATTGGCAAGTGGGTAAAGGGTCCAAATAACCAACTGTCAGTCAAGGGAGGCTCAGCTGCCCCGGCTTGTGCGGGACCAGACTATCAGGAGAGTCCAGCGGGGCCCCCAAGGGGTGCCCGCCCCTCGGGAAGAAGGACGACCAGACCAGACTTGGTCCTTTCTGGAGAATGGCTGGTCAAGCAGTTGTGCGGCTCCCATTGCAGCAGGGCCTTCATGCGGGAGACCGGGAGCCACAGGCTTTTAGGACGCAGCATGCTCCTTCCCTCCCTCCTCAGCCTCGGAATCTGGCCCCGAATTTCCTGCCTGTCTCCTCATCACATTGTACACTCTTATACATTTGCGCCTTCACATCCTCGCACAAAAATGGGTCATCGTGTCAGGCTGGGTTAGACAAACGTGCTCTTCTTGAACTCTCGCATAAATTGCACCTTGGAGAGCGCGAAAGTAATTGCTCTGGCAACGGTATTGCTTGAAGTTCACTCACTTGGTGGAGTGCAGTGGAGATGTGGGCTCAGAGGCCAGCTGCTGGGGAAATGGAGCTTTCCAGCAACCCCAGGGGCTTCGGAGGTTGGAGTCCAGAGGGGGGACAGGCTCGATGAGGGGAGATCTGACAACTTCTCAGAGGGGCTGGTGGATTTACCACTCACTTGCAAGCGGTTAATCATCTCTGTAAAATAATTGAGAAAAGGCTCACCATCGGGGACGTGCTCTTCCCAGTGACAGATAAAATTGCCTTCCAGGGTCTGACATGCAGTCAATGGTCCTTCAAAAACACTAAAAGGTGGGAAGCAGGAGCCTTTTGGCCTAGCAGACATTAAGTTAGGGCCTTAAATCAGTCCCCTTCCTGCTGCCATGCGGGTGGACATTACCCACATTACTTCTTCATGTCTGCGGAGGGTGAAGGCAGCATCCCAGCCCTGCGGCTGTCCCTGCCCTGCAGCAAAGGGACTGGACCGGCCTCCCAAGGCAGGCCACACGTGGCTGGGTGCGGGGAGATTGGGGTTCTGGGTTTCTACTCAGAGATGACAGAGAAATTAACCGTGGCCATTGTTGAGGTGGGGGGTGACCAGCAACGCTTTTCTCCATGCCTTTAAATCAGCTTGTTCCCTGGGCCAGGCACAAAACACTGGACTCCCGGATTCATGGCACTCTGCGTAGGGAGGGACGTTGGCAGTTTAATCCCTCCAGTGGTTCTCATGCTGGCTCGACATAAGGAGTTAAACCTGGGAAGCTTAAGCAAAACACCCAGGCCCAGCTCCACCTGTGAAATCCTCATTTGATCGGGGTGGGTGAAGCCCAGGTGTGAGGGTTTTTTAAAGCTGCCTGGAAGATGCCCTAGTGCAGCCGGAGCGGGAACTGCTGGGAGCACGGCTCACGCCTCCCGCTCTTCCTGGTGACAGACGAGAAAACTGAGATTGGTGCTGGAAGAACACCAGGCCAGGATTCAAGAGGTGGATTCGGGGCCAGCTTCTAATATTCACTCATTCACCAAGTATTTATCAAACACTAGGCATTCCCTTGGGTGCTGGTTTATGATAGTGTCAGAGGGAGAGATTATACAGGCCTGCCCTGCCCACTGAGAGCTCACAGTCGGTGAAGACGGGTGTGAACCAGGTAATCACCTAAAGGTAGATTTCTACCCCCAAAGAGTAGAACCTGGTGCCAGGAGAGCCTATAAAAAGGGACCCAGCCTGGTTAAGGAGGTCAGAGACTCTTCCCGGAGGTGAGAGCCAAGCTGAGTGATGGGCACGGCAGGAGTAGGGATGGGAGAACGTTCCAGCCCTGGAGGAGCATATGCTGGCCAGGGGCCAGGAACAGAAAGGTGGGCATGAGGGCAGAGAGAGAGCAAGAGCAAGGGACGAGGCGGGCGCAGTGCAGGGCCTTGTGGGCCATGGGGTTGGGGGATGGAGGTGGTTTGGTGGGGTGTCTTGCCCACAAGACCACTCGGACACCACATGGAGGGCTCCAGGCAGGTTGCTCTGCTCCCTTTGGTCACAGAGGACACAGGAGCAGCACCCTTGCTGGGAAGCTTCCTCCCAAAGATAGGGGGGCCTTGCCCCAGAGTGGCCGTGGCTGGAGAGAAGGCCAGGACCTGGCCTTGTGCCATAGCAAGGGAGACGGGAGAAGCAGCTGGGCTTAGGTTACC
>RJWJ010035816.1:0-16437 GCA_004363605.1 Indri indri
AGGTGTGAAGCGGGGTGTGCTGTGCTCAGACCTGTATATGACCTCGTGGAGAGAAGTGGTGAGGCCAGGTTCGAGGTGGGGCTTCCACTTTGTCCCTCTGCCCCGTTGTACAGTTCCCTCTTGAGAACCGTATGAGGAGCCAGCGTCTAATCAGGAGACGGGGGCCGTATCAGGCATTTTGAGCATTTTAAACATAGAGAATTCATGTAAGGGACTGGTAAATAGCTAAGAAGAATTGCTAATTAGCTGAAAAGGCAAAAGAGAATGCTAGGATATCATGGAAATAACAATTTCAGGAAGCAGCTACCATCCCTGGGACTGGGGGCCACACGGAGCTGAAAGTCAAACTTCTGAGGAGGAGGGGGGGTCTGGAGATGACATTTCTAAGGAGACACAGTGGGGCCATATTGGAAAAACTTTGAACTGTGTACAACTGCTGCTATGATACAAATTGCCATCACTGGGTTAGCAAGTCTGCCCGAAACAGGATTCCAACAGGAAGATCAAATTCCTTATTTCTCTTCTCTCAGTCTTCCTTCAGGATACTCGACTGGCAGTCTCAATTAATGGGGAGTCAATAACAAAGCAGAAGTCCCAGTATCATAAAGCAGAATTTGGAAGGTTGGGTTCCAATCGAAGAGACAGGTGTTTGACAAGTCACCCCTTGGGACACTCAACATCCATACACTCCTTTCTACACAGATTTTACTTCCTACAACCGTAAAAAATTGTTCTTCCACCAAACAAGATGCAACCATCTATTGTACAAAGAAAGGCATTCTCATTATTTCCCCAAAATGTGAAGATGAAAGTTTCATTGTATCCATTTTGGGAGACAGTCACACTATTCATTACTAGGTCATGTTAACTCTTCTCCTCAAAGGTAGTCACAGCTTCATTATGTGAATATTTTTTTCCTTCAAGAGTAAATGCAAAGTTAATCCCCAACGACATGTTTTGTGTAATATAATAAGGGAAGGAGGGCAGAAAATAAAATAATAGACACATACACAGAGAAAGAAGAAAATACGCATAACTACTACAGTCCCTGTTGATGTAACTGGCATAAAGTGTGTGTGTGTATGTAATCTTCCTTTCCCCACTACCAATTTTGTGTTTTCATCACCTTCAGTCAGGACATCAGCTGGTCAGCATTTCTTCTTGGTGGGATGATCCCAAACCTTCATTCCTGAACAGTCTGAGTCCTTAGAGATCCAGCATATTTTTTTCCCCTGTGATTTCCATTAACTTTTACTATTGGACATGAAAATAGTGCAGGATGTCCCAGAGAATTCTCTGGGTTCTAGAAATAGTCCTTCCTGCAGCCAAATTTACTCTTGCTGTCCATCACCCCAATTACTAGTAGAGTAATCTCTATTACAAGATTACTAGTAGCTAAGTAATCTTGTCCGGTGATTCAATGGCACAAGGAACCCAAAATAGCCAGAAAGGAGCCTAATTCAACGGAACCATGGTTGTTTCTCCTGGTGGGAGCCTTTTCTTCTTGGGCACCAAGACTTCCAAACTAGCAGAGCTCAAATTTCAGCAATGGGAAGCAAAAATCCTGTAAGTGAGTTATTGGGTATAATGGTAAGAAGAGCCACTCCTTTTGCCCCTTGATTCTGAGATCATCCACTACCAAAGAAGCTCTTGACAACTGGAGAGGTTTGTGCTGTGGTATCAGCCAGCCTGTCTCTGCAGCCAGCCAGTGCTGATGCAATGATCCCATAGACAGAGTAACAGTGGACAGAGGAATGGAAGCTACACATGGGCCCAAAAGCATAGGCTCGCTGTCATCAGATTGACAGAGCTATTTCCACTGATGACTGCCTGACACACCAGCAGCAGAGACCTGAACCTGACCTGAACTTTTGATATGGCACAACTTGTCCAGGAGAACAGCCAGCCACTTGGAGACACTCTGTTACATTAGACCCCTGACACTCTAGAGGGCACATCAATTTGTCCTTACCAGAATTGGCACTCTGAATGTGAGTTTGCCTTCCTTCCCTACAATACCTCTGCTGGCACTACCAGCACCCTATATTGGTCTTCGATTCAAAGTATATACTGCATTCTATGTGGCAGAATCTCATTATTTCAGAGGGCTGTCTCCCAAATTGAAGGACTGCAACTGAGACTTCAGTAGCTCATTTCACCATTCTTTTAGGCCAGTTGTTTCTGGGCGATGAGGTATATAATAAGAGTGAATTCCGTGGCCTGAGCCCATTGCTGCACTTCTTTTGCTGAGAAATGAATTCCTTGATTAGAATCAATGTTGTGAGGAATACCATGATGGTGAATAAGGCATTTTGTAATCCCACGGACAGTGGTGCTAGCAGAAGCATTACAAGCAATGACGGCAAATCCATAACCCAGAATACGTGTCTATGCCAGTGAGGACAGCTCTCTGCCCGCTCCATGACAGAGGGAATCCAATGTAGTCAACCTGCCAGCAGGTGGGTAGCTGGTCCCACTGGGAAATGGTGCCTTCTAGGAGACTCAGTGCTGGTCCCTGCTTTGGGGAGGTTAGGCACTCAGCAATTGTGATAGGCAAGTTAGCCTTGGCGAGAGAAAGTTCATGTAGTCAATCCCATGAACAGCCTCCATCCATGTCACAATGGACGCTTCATACTTGGGCCCCTTGAGCAAGCTCTGGGATGGCTAGGGGAAGAGTATGACTGGCATCCAAAGAAAGTGTTATACTTTCCCTCTGATTATCAAGAGGCTTATCTGCACTGTGTGCCCTTCAGTGAGCATGAATATGGCACAAAAATATCTTTCTAGCTTCATAGCTGGCATAAGAGCCATGCCCAAATAAAAGGGCACTGCACCTGCAAGGAAAGCCCTCGTCCAGCCTTTGCTTCTCAGACAGTGGGTATTGGTAAAGCCAAGTGCAAGTTCAAGCTCATGAGGTGGGGCCTGCCCACCTTGCCCTCCTTGGAGAAGTATTTCTTCCTCAGTAGCTCCAGTAGCACTCTCTGACTATATAATTAACGTTCTTGGCACTTATCTCTGGCTGTCTTGTGTTATTCTTCTTTACTTGAAAACACATGCTTAAGGACAAGTTTAAATTAATCCTCAAGGGTGGCAAGGGGTATACATCTCTACATCAACAGAGGCTCACTCCGTGGCTCTTAATCAGTAAACAGTGAGATGCAAGGGAAAGAATTTGGTATTTAGGATGAGAAGCCCTAGGTTTGAGGTTTTCTCCTCTGCCCCTTCTCCACATGCCCTGAGACAAGTCTTAGCATGCCCATCACCCCCAACACACATTTCGCCCCAGCAGCGCGTTACTGCTCAGTGTTTCCTGCTTCCATGCTCTTGCTTATGTTGAACCCTCCCCCATTTTAATGAAAGAAGATGACTTCCTTCTCCCCTGAGGAGAGATACAAGTCCAATCAAGCACAGAGCTCCCTTCAAGGTAGAGGCTAATCACAATCTCTGAAACGACTCAAAGCACGAAGTTCTTAAAGCAAGCTATTGTCTCTGTCCCTTCAGCTGGTCCCAAAGTTGTAATTGATAGTCATCAATGACACCTGCCAACCAATCTACATTTCCTCACCCTCAGCATCCTGACTGGTCCAGGTGGGTCATCCTGCCTTTCATCCCTGAGGAGCCACAGCCTTCAGTAGCCCATGTTGGGCTGCGGTCGCTGTAATTGAATATTTGGTATTGTCTCTGGGCATGAAAGCACCAAGTGACATATCTACAACCCCCTTGGGTATCAGACATACTCCTTCCTGCCCTTACTGGGTAGCAATGACCCCAACTCCTCACGGAAATCAGGGTGTGTTTCCTGTTTCCTCTGCCATTAAATTAACACTTCTTTTTTTTTTGCCTATTGGTCCATTCACAGGAGGAGCCCAAATTAATCAGATGACAGTCACAGCTTTCAGTTTGGTGACATCCTTGCTGTGTTCCCTGCTACAGTATTCTGCCGTTGGCAACCAGGGCCTCTAACCTGGCTTGGTGTAGTGTTGTGGAGTTAGGAAGGACAAATTCCATGTGTGGGTCATGGGAAGTGATGGTGAGAGTGACCATTCCTGCTTCTACCTCTTGATTCCCATTTCTGCGAATTCTACGTATTGGGGTCACAGCGCTGTATATGGGCTATTATTTCTGTACATATAATGAATCTTGGAGAACAGTACCTCAATCCACAGGCTACTGACCCTTAGCTGGCATCTTAGCTACAGCTTTATCAGGTGTCGGGGCTCAGAAAACAATACCCCAAAATGAAGACTTCAGAAGCAAAAGTTTTTCTCTGACCTTTTCCTGTCCTCCTGTCACCTGGTCCCATTCTCCCCCGAGGCTAGCCATAGAAACCAGAATCCCTCTTCCCCAAGGAGGGTCGTAGAAACCAGAACCTATTTTCTCCAAAGTCAGCCATAAAACCTAAAAACATTACTCTAACCTTCCCTCTGCCCTGTGTAAAAATTTTCCGTAAAGAAATTACCTGACCTACCTTGTTTGCCTATAGATCCTAATACCCCCATTCTGGAGAGGGCCCTGCCCACACCCAGAAGGAAGGATGTTGCTCAGAGAGGCCAAGAAGAATCCACAGACAGGCCTTGCTTGGTGTCCCTACTCAGTCTGCTAGCATTACTAGATTCCACACTTTTGTCCAGTCACATTTCTACATGCTGTCCATACTTTATTGAACCTAAGCATGAAAATGGACAATTTCCCCTGTATCTTTGGGTCTTCATTCTGAAGGTTCCTGTGTATACTTGTTAAATAAATTCATGTGATTTTCCCCCATAAATCTGCCTTTTGCAGGTTGATTTTTCAGTGAAACTTCAGAGGGCCACGGGGAACTCAGCCCTTGGCCCCAACACAGGCCAGCCCACTGTTTGATGAGACAGCCTACTTTAGGGTGATGGGGTACCTGGTTAGACCAGTGTATCATGTGGTCATGATCATGTGCCTATTGGTTCATCTTCTTTGTCTCAAAGTGGGAGCTTTGATCTAGAGCAATGTTGTGTGTGATACCATGTCGATAGGACAGATATACCGTAAGCCCTTGGATGGTAGTGCCAACGGAGGTATTGTAGGGAAGGAAGGCAAACTCACATTCAGAGTGCCAATTCTGGTAAGGACAAATTGATGTGCCCTCTAGAGTGTCAGGGGTCTAATGTAACAGAGTGTCTCCAAGTGGCTGGCTGTTCTCCCGGACAAGTTGTGCCATATCAAAAGTTCAGGTCAGGTTCAGGTCTCTGCTGCTGGTGTGTCAGGCAGTCATCAGTGGAAATAGCTCCGTCAATCTGAAGAGAGTAAGGAAATAGCTCAGTCAATCTATGCTTTTGGGCCCATGTGTAGCTTCCATTCCTCTGTCCACCGTTACTCTGTCTATGGGATCATTGCATCAACACTAGTTGGCTGCAGAGATGGGCTGGCTGATGCCACAGCACAAACCTCTCCAGTTGTCGAGAGCTTCTTTGGTAGTGGATGATCTCTGGTGCGCATTAGGAGACACAAAGGTCTACACGCTTTATGCCCATCCCCATAGGTCTGTTTACATGCCTCTCCACCAGATCTCCTTATCCCTGTCCTTCCAATTGTGTTCCTTCCAGCCAAGCCACCTGCCACTCAGGAGTCCAGGTATATAAATAGCTCAGGTTTCTTTTCCTCCACCTGTAGTGAATGACTAAGAATAATGCTCCTTGTCTGCCCACTGGGAATATTTACCACTGGGAAAATTTTCTTTAGTCACTCTTGAGTACAGCTTTAATGCAACTGTAGTTTTTGGCTAATACTAACATATTGTACCTTTTACAAACCAGCCTGAGGTCTTTCTCTTTCCTTGGTTGTTCATAGGTACTATGAGCCAATAAGATAATAAATGTGAATTAAGGGAGAAGCATCAGCGAACAGAGGTAGGAGACGTGGAAGTCCGACCCACCTGTTAATGTAACTGTGATATAATTAGAAATATATATTTGGTCTCTGCTCTCAGTTTCTAGCACAGAGCTTCTAAGACCCTTGGAATCTCTGGAGTGATAAGAATGATTTTTTGTATGTTAATGAAATGATGGTGGCTAAGAGCCCCTAGATAGCTTCAGCATGGGGGCTGTTTGCCAGAGTAACCAACTTTCAGCCCCAATTCCACTTCTGGGAAGGGAAGAGAGGCTGGATATTGAGTTCAATCACCAATGGCCAATGACTTAATCAACCATGTCTCCGTTATGAACCTATTAATGGAAACTTCATAAAAACCCTAAACAATGGGGTTTGGAGAGCTTCCAGGCTGGTGAACACATAGGGGTGCTAGGAGGGTGGTGTACCTGGAGAGGGCATGCAAGCTCTGCACCCTTTCCCACATACCTTGCCCTATGTAATTCTTCATCTGGCTGTTCATCTGCATCCTTTAATGTCTTTTATCATAAACTGGTAAAGTGGATAAGGTGTTTCCCTGAGTTCTGTGAGCCTCTTTAAACAGAAAATTATCAAACTTGAGGAGGGAGTTGTGGGAACTCCTGATTTGTAGCCAAGCGGGTCAGAAGTACCAGAGGCCCAGGACTCGTGACTGGTGTTCTGAAGGGGTGCAGTCAGGTGGGACTGAGCCCTTCACCTGTGGGGTCTGAGGCTCACTCTAAGTAGAGAATTTCAGAATTGAATTGAATCGTAGGACACCCAGTTGGTGTCCAGAGAGTTGAAGAATTGATTTTTGGTGTGAAAAAAACCCACACATGTGGTGTCAGAAGTGTTGTGAGTAGAGAAAAAAGAATAATTTTTTCCTATAGTAATTCATATGTGCTGGACGTATGAATTAGAGCTGGACATGCTCTGGCTCAATCCAAAATGTGCCGTGTCCATCGTATGATGACTTGCTGTTGTGCCCACTGAGCCTTATAACTTGGTGAATCTGATAATACCAAGATCATAATGTACCTCTGGTTACATAGCTCCTTAATTTCACATGGATTTAGTTTCTAGGGCCCAGTAGCATGTCAGGGGTCTCTCCGGTTGGTGCTTGCAAAAGACTCCTCTGAACATCGTTATACATGAAGGATACCTCTCTCTGCCTCTGGTTTAAGAGGCCTGAGTGGCATGACAGCTTGTACCCATAGCCTCCATATGCTGCAGGGCCTGGTCTTGTTGACAACCTTCCAAGTCACCTGATAATGGATCAAAATGGTATTCCCAAGTGTGGTTTATGTCCCAAATGCATTCCTTTCGCTTGCTAGGAGATGCGAGATACAAGAACTTGTCATTTATCTTAGAGACAATGTTTCAGCCTGTCCCAGACCACTGGAATCCTAAAAGTGTGTCTTATGTGGTAGAATTTTGAATCTTCGTGGACTTTTCCCCTTATTTGCTGCACGCATTTTTCTCACTAGGCTATCTAGAGCAGTGCTCTTCAAAGTGTGGTTTGTGACTGGTGCTAGCTCATGAACTGTTTCTGTCCTGCAAGGAGATAAATGCAGAAATTGAGAGATAAGTTTTCAGAAAATTTTATAGTAATTTGACATTGCTGCGACATCAAAGTTCATAATCAGTGTACTTGTCTTCTTTATTAATAACCAGGTTAGACACCCTTGGGTGTTACTGAACTCACACAAGGAGTTGTAGCATAAGCTGTGTATTAGTCACATGCTGTAATGTGATAGATTAAGCTTAGTTTGCCAACTGTAATTTCTGTGGGTAAAACAGAAATCTATTTCTTTCGTTAAAAGATGATCTAAGTTTAATTTTACTAGATAAAGTATTGGGATTGGCCAATGAAGAACTGAAGAATGATTTTGAAAATACAGCCTCACTTGTTTCATTTTGGATAAAAGTTAAAAACGAATACCCCGAGCTTGCTTGAAATGATTTAAAAATCTCTTCTTCTGGCCGGGTGCTGTGAATCACACCTGTAATCCTAGCACTCTGGGAGGCTGGGGCGGGAGGATTGCTTGAGCTCAGGAGTTCGAGACAAGCCTGAGCAAGAGCGAGACCCTGTCTCTACTATAAACAGAAAGAAATTAGCCAAAGAACTAAAAATAGAAAAAATTAGCTGGGCACGGTGGCACATGCCTGTAGTCCCAGCTACCCAGGAGGCCGAGGCAGGAGGATAGCTTGAGCCCAGGAGTTCGAGGTTGCTGTGAGCTAGGCTGATGCCATGGCACTCTAGCCCAGGCAGGAGAGTGAGACTCTGTCTCAAAAAAAGAAAAAAAAAAAAAATCTCTTCTTCTACTCTTGGCTACATGCCTTGTTAAGATTGTTTTATCTACTGTGAGTGTTATGTCATTAAAATAAATAGTAGAAATAATTTAGGGTGGGGAACCTGTGGCTTTGGGGCCACATGTGGCCTTCTGGATCCTTGAGTGTGGCTTTTTTTTTTTATTATTTTTTATTATAGGGGTACAGATGTTTAGGTTACGTATGTTGCCCTTGCCCTCCCTTCCCCCCAAGTCCCAGTTTCAAGCGTGTCCATCTCTTGGATGGTGCACATTGCGCTCTTTGTGTATGCATATATCCATCCCCTCCTCCCCCTCACCCCTCCCCCTTCCCCCTCGCCCCCTGCTCGACATCCAATAGATGTTATTCTTATATGTACACTTATGTGTTGTTCAGTTACTACCAATTTGATGGTGAGAACATGTGGTGCTTGTTTTTCCATTTTTGGGATACTTCACTTAGCAGAATGCATTCCAGCTCTATCCAGGAGTATACAAGAGGTGCTATATCACCATTGTTTCTTAAAGCTGAATAGTACTCCATGGTATACATATACCACATTTTATTAATCCACTCATGTATTGATGGTCACTTGGGTTGTTTCCACATCTTTGCAATTGTGAATTGTGCTGCTATAAACATTCGGATGCAGGTGTTTTTTCATAGAGCGACTTTTGTTCTTTGGGGTAGATGCCCAGTAATGGGATTGCTGGATCAAATGGTAATTCTACTTGTATCTCTTTAAGGTATCTCCATATTGCTTTCCACAGAGGTTGCACTAGTTTGCAGTCCCACCAGCAGTGTATGAGTGTTCCTATCTGTCCACATCCACGCCAACATTTATTGTTTTAGGACTTTTTGATAAAGGCCAGTCTCACTGGAGAGAAGTGATATCTCATTGTGGTTTTGATGTGCATTTCCCTGATGATTAGAGATGTTGAGCATTTTTTCATATGTTTTTGGTCCATTATTCTGTCTTCTTTTGAAAAGTTTCTGTTCATGTCCTTTGCCCACTTTTTGTTAGGGTTGTTTGATTTTTTCTTGCTGATTTTCCTAAGTAGATTCTAGTTATCAGCCCTTTATCAGATTTGTAGCATGCCAAAATTTTCTCCCATTCTGTAGGTTGTCTGTTTGCTCTTGTGACAGTTTCTTTGGCTGTGCAGAAGCTTTTTAATTTGATCAGGTCCCATTTATTTATTTTGGTTGTTGCTGTGATTGCCTTTGGGGTCTTCTTCATAAATTCTTTGCCTAGGCCAATGTCTAGAAGAGTGTTTCCAAAATCTTCCTCTAGAATTCTAATAGTTTCCGAGTGTGGCCTTTTGATCGGATCCAGACTTCACAGAACAAATCCTTTTAATAAACAAACAAATAAATAAATAAATTAATTAATTAAAAAAATTTGGATTCAGTCAAGGGGCCACACTTGGGGATCTGGATGGCCACATGTGGCCTTGAGGTTGCAGGTTCTGTTTAATCATAAATAAAGAACGACAGAAAGTTTTGCATGCAATGGTGATTTTTAGATTAATAAACTAATATACACTTTCCATGAACAATGTATATAGTTTTCATAATTCATTTTTCCTATATTATATTTTTCTTGATTATATTTATTGAAATATAATTTTATATCTATTGAATATAATAATTTAAAATCATTTTGTATGTGTGTGTTTTTTATTTCATTTTTCTAGTAATTAATTTTTATTAATGTTTATGAAAGTGTTAGTCCGTGATGAATTGAAAACAACTAGCTCCTCCCAGGATGTTTGAAAAGCACTCATTTAGTGTACTTTCTACTTCAACTCACCGAGTATGATCATCAATATAGTGGACCACCTTGATGGGCTGTGGAATGTCAATATGAACAAGGTCCTTGTGGGCTACACCATGGCAGAGATAACACAGATCTTGGGAAAGATTATGCCTGTGTACTGCTGCCCTCTCCATGTAAATGCAAACTTAAGAATCTTTTCTACTGATGGGGAGCAAGAATACGTTTGCCAGATCTGTAGCTATATTCCAATCTGGGTTAATCTAATCCTGTATGGATACCACTTCCGCCACATCAACTGCAATTGTGGCTACCATCTGGTGAAGTTTACAGGAGCGTATCATTATCCGTTGCAATCAACCAGGTTTTCCCAGGGCCAAGATAGGTCAACTGAAAAGGGACATGATGTGGACTATTGCTCCCACACTTTGTCCATCTTTAGTGTTGGTGGTAACTTCTGCAATTCTGCTGGTTGCAACATTTCTTCTGATACACTATTTTGGCCAGCAGTGAGGGTGAGAAGTTTTAGGGGCTTCCACTTGATTCTTTTTGTCTACCTTAATAGCCTTACTCAACAGACACAGGAATCAATAGGAGGGTTCTTCTAGAGGCCCAAAACAACCACAGGATGGCTCGACACAGTGGACTTACTGTGGCTGAGCTTGGACCCAACCTCCATTTGCCATCTGGCCTCCATAGACCTCTGCTCTAACCCAGGGATCATGATGGCGTTTCGAATGCCATCACAGTCAGCTCAAATCTTGTATCTAATGTTCCCTGCAAAATCAAGGTCTTTTATTTTCCCCGGGGCACAATTATCCTGGCAAACGTCCTCATATCACTTTGGGAAAGGATCGGAGTCGTAATTGTGACATTGTAGGATTTTCCACAAGGTGACTCAGACTCTACTTCATCTATGAGCTCTGGATCTGCTTTAAATACAAAAACTGGGTGAGGGCCTGTAAATTTCCTTGGTGGCAACTGGTGTCAGCTTTCTGCTTGTCATCTCTTGATTTTTTTTTTATAGCATACAATCAGCTTGATACCATAAGGAGCTTTCTATTTCTTCATGATCAAATAGCCATTACCACAGATCCCTGCAGTTCAACACCCACCCTCCATGGCCTCAGGTCTTGTAGACTGTTTTTGTAATTGCACCCAGTTTCCCTCTAATAGTTAATAGCTGCCACCTGTCCTTTACCATTTAAAATTTCATGACCACCAATTGTATTGCTCAGAGTTCAGAGAAGCTGAACAAGTAGGCAATACCCAGAGATTTATGATAAGGAATTGGCATATACGATGGTGAGGACTGGCCAGGTGAGTCTAAAACCCATGGGGCAGGCTCTCAGGAAAGGCAGGCTGGCACTTTCAGGCACGGCTGAAGCTGCTGCCATAGACAGAATTTCTTCTTCTCTCAGGGAAGCCTCAACCCTACTTTTAAGACCTTTCAAGTGATTAAATCAGGCCTACACAGATCACTTATCATCATTACTTAAAGTCAACTAATTATGGACTTTAATCACATATACAAAATATCTTTACACCAAAATATAGATTTGTGTTTGAATAACTGTGGACTACCGCCGAGCCAAGTTGACGCATCAAAAAGACCATTACAGACCATCCCTTGTAAACTTGACACTCATATACATCTCCTTAAATCATAATCTCCAAATAAAAACAATAACAAAGTCATACTTCTACCTAACATGACTCGACCATCTTGAGTACAACTGAAAGCACATCAACACCTTCCCTAGAAGAGAATGCGAAATCCTTGGATGGTGTTCACTGTTATTCTTTGGCTTGTGTCTTAAATACTGAGATATAAAATTAGCTATTAGTAATACAACTTATGTTAGATAATAAGGAAATAAGAATGAAAAATATTTAGGGTGTATATCTATGTCTGTATGCATTCACAACAAAATAAGGAAGAAATACTCATAACTACTACAATCCTTGTTTCTACAGTTGTCGCATGGTCGTAGTATGTATTAACGACCTCTTCTACTACCCAGTCCACATTCCCTTTGTCTTTAGCAAGCACCCTAGCTGGTCTTGGTTCTTTGCCTGATGAGGTGACTCAAAATTTTATTTCTGAAGAGTCCGTGCCGCTAGCAGTCCTGCCTGAGTTGCGTTGTTGTATTTAATAGTTTTCCACTGCCTTTAATCATAGAACATGGGAGTATTAAGAGAGGCCTTAAGGGATCTCCTGTATTCCATAAATACTTTTTCTTATCTCCATTGTATAGTAACAACCCAAATTCCCCTTAGTAATCAAGATCAATCATCCCAGTCAGTACAGTAATCTTCTTTGCTTATTGATTCAGAGACAGAAGCGCAAAGTGGCTGGGTGGCAGTCTTCCAGTTCAATAAAATCATCGTGTCTACTGGTGGAAGCCTTGTTTTCTTTGGAACTAAGACTTCTAGACCAGCAGAGCCTAAAGTCACAGGGATGAGAAGCAAATGTTTTGCTGAGGATTACTAGGAGTAATAGTTAATGGAGGCATTCCCATTTCCACTCTGATTCCTAGATCTGTAAATTCTGGCCATGGGAGAAACAGCACTACTGAATGTTGATTTAGAGCACATGTAGCCTTCTGGAGAACCCCGCCCTACCTCTGAAAGGTGTTGCTACATAACTGGCACCATAAATCAAATTTATGATAATCCATTGTCATTCTCCAAGGTCTGTCCCTTGCATAGGCAAGTTAAGTGGAGATGTGGTGGAAATCACCAACCCTGCATCTTTTAAGTTCTTAATAATGGCATTGTTGGGGCTTAAAATGAGATACCTCAAAATATGGCACCTTGGCAATTGAGAAAAAACCATAGAAGCAAGATCACCTTAACTTTCTGCTTTTCTCCTCTCAATCATGGCCATAAAGGAATTCTTTGACCTAACTTATCTGAAAGTAGGTCATAAGACCCTTATTCCAGAGGGGTCTTATGGTATACTCAGAGACCAAGAAGAATCTGAACAAACAGACCTTACTAAGTTCCCTCCAGTTATTGCCATTAGGTCATATCCCCTTTTTGTCCATTCATGCTTCTAGACTATTCACTCTTTTCATCAGACAGCATAAAATTTGCAGTTTTCCCTGGGTCTTTATTTCTGAAGGCTCTTGTGTCATGTAAAAACTTTGGTTAAATAAATGTGTTCCGCTTTTCTTTTGTTAATATGTCTTTTGTTATAGGGGTGTCAGCCACAACCCTTAGATGGGGGGGAGAAGGTATTACTTTCTCTCCCCTGCAGCATTAATCTCTGCCTTCCTCCAGAAATGCTATATGACTTTAAGTTTACTATTTCTATTATATTTCTACAGGTAGGTGCAGTTCTAGCGGCTTCCACTTTGACCTTTCCCACCATAATAGCCCTCTCTCCACAAGACAGGGAACCAATGTGGGCATTTTACCAGCTGCTGAGTATGTCTACTCCAATTATGCATTTCAGAGCTGGGCAAATAACTGTAGGATGGGTACAATGATCCACTGAGTCCACTGTGAGATGGGTCTGAGCTAAAATTCTAGGGGTTATCTGGCTTCCATAAGCTGACTGGTGGACCACAGTGACATTTTGGACTTTCAGAAATTAGTGTCAGGTCTTTGCCTGATATCCAGCAATCCCTGAAAGTTGTGACTATTTCTCTTCCTCCAATGCACAGGTACTTGAGTGAATGGCTGTAGATCCCTTTGGAGAAGGCTAGAAATAAACTGCATAAGTTTTTGGCAATATCGCAGGATCCTTCCTTAAGGGGACCTCTGCTCCCTTTCATTCAGGGAGTTTTGAGTCTATAAACGGGCTCAAGTCTGGAAATTGACTGAGGGGTCAGAACTATCTGTTTTAGTAATTCAAATTAGACTTCTGTTCACTTGACCTAGAATTCTTCTGCTTATATAGACCAGGTAATAATTAGTAGACTTCATATCTATGTTTTTTCCTAGGGACACCATGATCAACTAGCCAATGCCATAGGTGTCTGAGAATCAGACTATTCTAATTACTGCTTTGACTCTGCTGTCCATTCTGCTAACCACATCCACTTGGTCTTTGGAAATTAAGTGCCACCACTTGGGCCCTGCCATCCAGAACACCATTACACTCATTGCATTTAAGGATCTCAGTTCAACAGTAGCAGTTCCCACTATAATTTCTGACCTACCAAAAAGAGAAATCGATGAACTTTCTATGAACAATGTATATAATTTTCTCTATGTTATATTTTTTCTTGATTACATTTATTGAAATATAATTTTATGTCTGTTGAATCTAATAATTTAAAAATCACTTGGGATGCTGTGACTCTCCTCATAAGTTTATTTCTCCTAGTCATGGGAAAAGATATGTCCCTTGGACCCTTGTTGGGTGAGTGAATAGGTCTTACATGATACATTCACTGTAATATTCCAATCTCCCTAAATCTTTGAATACCTTCTTCTACAGTATACCAAAGCAGTTTTGGCATTTAAATTTCGTCTAGTGTGGGCCATGTTTGGGTCCATGTTTCAGCCAACCACCACCACCACCACCAACAAAACCCAACCAAATAAACCATTAAAGCTCTTCCTAGTCCCTCAAACTAAACTTGAATGCAGAATCTCTGCTTAGTAGACCCATATCGATAAATTCAGCCTGACCCAACTCTATGTTCCTTCCACCTTGATCCCACACTTTTAATATCCATTTCCACACATATTCCTCAGATTTCTATCTGTGTAACTTGGAAAAATAATGCAGCATTTTGATGTGTAGTAAACCTTCTCATAGCTCACACTTTGTACCTCACCCTCTGGGGCTGGTTGAGACTTGAGTCTAGTTATAGGGCTAGAAGCAAAGAGGGTGACAAGGGCAGGTACTGAGGAGAATCACAAGTGCTTTATAAGGCAACTGCTTTAGGGAAGGCCATTGCAGTTTCTTCGGGAAAGGAGGGTGAACTCCTCAGGCAGGGGTAGAAAGGCTGCTTCTACAAAGAAGACTCAACAGAATTTAGTGGTACAAGGTACTAAGATTCATTGAGATCTACCCATATCTCCCCATTCTAATTTTAAGGATTCTATGTCTTCCTAATCCATGCCATAACTTTACCAGAAGATACCCTGTAAAGTTGGAAATGCAATTTGTGTTGTAATTCAGCCATGCTCAGATTAACATTCTTTTTTTTTTTTTTTGGTTTATACAACTAGAGCATTCTGAGTTTGATTTTCAGAAATCTTATCCCTAAGGCTACAGGAGATACAGATTTCTTTCAGGGAAGGGACAGAAGCCTTCAGGATTTCATTCTAAGCTCAAAGGGAACTTTGTAGAGTCTTAGGCAGGACAGTGACATGTATTGATTTATAAGTTAAAACAATTTCTTTAGCCTCTGTGTCAATGATGACTTGTGGGGGAAATGAAGAGATTATTGCTGTAGTTCTCCCATAGATGATGGTTGCTTGGACCAGAGCGGTAGTGGGAGAGACAAAAAGTAATGGATCAATGTGGGATACGCTTTGAAGGTAAAGTCACAAGGAATTGCTGACAGATAGGCTATGGGTATCGCAGAAAGAGAAAAATCAAGGATGTCTTCCAACTGTTTGGCTTGACGGTATAGATGACGGCGACATTGATCCACATGGGTGTATGACAGGTACAGGTTTTGGGGTAGGAGAAGTCAAGAGTTAAGTATGAAAAATCTTTTAGACATCAATGTATAGATGTCAAGTAGGCAGGTGAATTTTGCCACTTGCTTATCTGCTTACTCCAAACATGTTTCTATTCTTATACAGTCTGTATTCAAATTTTGCCAAATTTTCCCTAAAATGTCCTTTAGAGCAATTCTTTGTTTGATACAGGACCAAATCCAGTATCACACATTGCATCCAGTTGTGACACCTCTTCAGCCTCTGTAATCTGGAACAGTTCTTCAGCATTTCTTTGTCTTTTGTGACATTGACGGTTTTGAAGAGTTCAGGCCGGTTGTTATGTAGAAACGTCCTCACCATGGATATATATGATGGTTTCCTCATGGTTTATTTCAGATTAAGCATTTTTGGCAGGAGAACGACATAAATTATGCGGTATCCTCTTCAGTGCACCGTATCAAGAGGTGCACGGTATAGATCTGTCCCACTCTTGGTTTTGCTTACTTTGATCACTTGGTTAAGTATTGTCCTCCAAGTCGGTCTGCTGTAAAATTATAATTTCCTCCTTTTTAATTAATTAGTAATCTGTGGGGACATACTTTGAGACTGTAAATATCCTAGTCCTCATCCAGCTTGCACCCAGTGGTTTTAGCATCCATTGATATTTCTCGTCTGAATCAATTATTATTTTGATATTTGCAAAATGATGACTTTTAAAACTGAATAATTCCTCCTACATCTATTAGTTGCCATTAGCTACCATGCATCACTGAAATGATATATGTCTCTCTTACTGGACTATGAACTTCCTGAGAGCAGACACTGTGCATTATTCAACTCTAACACCAATGTTATATGCAAAGCTGATG